>JAJQXH010000047.1:600000-802500 GCA_022343465.1 Oscheius sp. G VE-2021
TTGAATATAGCCAAATCACTGAGAACACAAAATCTACCAGTTTTCTTTATGCCTCGTCGTTGGTTTAACTTCTTGAAATGGGCGCTTGACCCCTCTTAGTTGAATATGGAAAATGCTCGATGTTGAACGCGTGGCTTTGATGTTTCGCTGATGTGGTCCTTTAGGATTGAAGTTCAATGCCAGTCTAATGCCAAAGTTAAGCAGAATCTACGGTTTGTCTTCGTTTTTGGTCGGATGTGGATTTAAATTGGTTTAATGACCGGCGCTTGTTTGAATTGACATGACGCATTTTGCGCTATCAATATCTATACGTTTGGTTTCTGAGATTTGCCGAATTCACGATGGCTCTTAGCTAATTGACAAGTCGTGCATCTGCTCGCCTAAGTGCACGAGTGGCGTGGCAGATCAGCTAAGCCTACAGTACCTGAGGAGTCGCATTTCACTGCTCATTGCCTATTCTTAAGGCTCCTTTTGAGTTCGTACTGGGGGGGGGGGGCAGAGAAATCGCATCCTCTGACGCATTGCTCGTCAGCTTCCGAAGGTCTTTGCATCCTGCAGTACAGTTCGTGTCTAACTTGGCCAGTTGGACTTCAAAGAGCAAGGGCTAACATAAGGAGATTTGGGTCCACGCTTTGAGCAGATTGACGTGGTTGACATGCAGTTTCCAGTGGAGCAGTCGATTTTATAAGAAATGAACAAAATTAACTTAAAACAAGCATTCCTTGATGGCTCTAAATTTGAATCCTTCCATTTAAGGTGCATTTTACGGGGGTTGTATAGTTCGAGACTCCTTGTGTGTACATTAACGAATCACATTTACATAATTATTCGGAATTTATTTATTTTTTTCCAGAATTATCCGATCGATTGGAGCTTCAGAGTCGAAGCAGATGCCAGCTCCCTCTTCCACCATTCCCCTTTTTTTGCGGTTTCTTGGATTTAAACCCATAAAGGGTGAGATTATCTTGCACTCGCTGTATTCATTGTCCTATTCAGCTGTCTCGAACGCTGGCTCAAGGATTTTCGGCGGTTGAAGAAGAAGAAATAGACTAATAATTATGTAAGTGGCTGTTTTGAGGAAGATTCGGGTGTTCCTGGCGGTGTGTTCCGTTTTATAGCGGGAAATATTGTTTTTGAATTAAATTCAAAAAATCTGTAATTCTCTTTGTAATTTCATATTTTACAGGAATCCAGCACAATAACCGTCGTCTACGGCTGCACACGGCAAAGAAAGCTGTATTTCCTGCTTTTTACCTCAAAAGTTGGTTTTTTCGTCGAAGCGATGCCGGCCAAGGGAGACTTTATTCAAAATTTTGGTCTCCTTTGGCCAAGGAAGACACTGCGTTAAAATTTTTGACGAAATGTGAGGGTAGGCGTCTCGATTTTTCTAAATTTCCATAAAATTGCAAAACACCTTTCCTTGTTCTGACCTCTTTCCCATTCCTGAATGAATAGCACTTTTAGCACCGGCAGAGATCGATCTCTCGACGTTCTGCGCGGCGCCAACCGCTAGGGCTTGCGCTATCAGGACCACACCGTTGGAAGCGCGTGTGTCGCTTTTGAGTCGCCTGCCGCCGGCTGTGCCAGTTACCCAAGTAATGCACTGCAATTAGGACAGTGTTTCCGGCCTTTTAAACACTATTTGGTTACTTAAATTAAATTTTTTTTAATTGGCAAACTTTTAACAAAAATTTTGTATTTGAAAATGATTTTTCTTTCAGGTTTATCTCATCAACGGCAAGGCATGGACGGCTTCGATCGTTTTCTTCTTTGTTTTGTGTATTTTCGTTGTAATTGAAAAGGGAAGGGTGTCATCTCTTAAAAGCAGATGCACCCGGTGGTTCTAATTTTTACTTTTCAAAGTTAGCGCAAGTTATTTAGTTTCAGGTGGCATTTTTTATTCAGCTGTGGCGCGTTTTTACTTAATTCATTTGTTAGAAATTGAATTGTTCTGTTGCATTCTCGGGAATTTCTTCGTAAGAATATTGCGATCGATTCCAAGAACGGAGGGAAATCTGTTTTGCTGATTTCGCTAAATTAGCTAAAAGTTTCTTTTTGTTTTCGGATGAATCTACACAATTGAAAACTTTTTGAAGCCAACCATTAGACATCTGGTATCATTCATTTATTCAGAGAAACCCCACCGAATATAAACAGACAAAGAGTTTAACATGGAAAGAAGTGCCTTCTTCAAGCGGTGTCATCTGTGATTCTGAAGAGGAAGTTCTCCACAGGCTTGGCAGCGTCCAAAGTGCAGAAGCAGGTCTTGGCCTCCCTGAAACACCCATTTCAATCTGAATTTTGAATTCTTACTCTTGGTTCTTCAGACAGATTGGCAGAGATTGGGGGAAGCAGGTACGGCAGATCTGTCAATCGATAATTGATTGTTTATGAATGACCTACCGTATTGCAAGAGATTTCAGGGAATTTCATAATCTGATGGGCCTTTGAGATTGGTTTGTAGGTGGTGGAGTCACAGGTCTGGTTGGAACGATCTCCCAGAAGACCCTCCCATTGGACGGGGGTCAGATCTAAAAACTAATGGATTTCAATTGATTTCTTACCGAAAAGCTTGTTCTGGTAGTAAAGAGAGGCCATTGACTTGTCTGTGTAGATTCCCTCTGGGCGATGGCTTCTGAATCCAGGTCCCTTCTGACCTTCAGCATTCCTGGCTTCTGCAGTTAGCTCCATAACTCCACCGTTGTATGCCATTCCTCAAGAGATTGTAGTTTGATCAGAGTACAAACCATAAATTCCATGGAGTCTCTTCATGACTGCCAAGTCTCTCACGGTTTGAACATCTTCTGGATTGAAGCTGGGTCCTTCGGAAGCCTTCATGAGGGTGCAGAATTCATTGCTCCTAACTCCAAGTTTCATCAAATCAGACACGTGGTTCTAAATTGGCTGGGTTCTTCTATTGATTCCATTCAACTTGCTTCTTTTTCAGATACGGCTTGAACAGCGGCTACGGTGGCGCAAACAAGAAGAATCCACTTCATTTTCTGAAAAGATACTTTTTATAATTCTAAAAGCATTGTGGTGAAGAGAAGTGACAAAAGGTGATACTCAGCGGTGAAATTGGTCTTCTTTTATAGTCGCTGAAGTTTTCGCAAACGTTTGCTCAGCTGACTGTTTCCGGTTCAAACGTTGCCATTTTGTTGGATCAGGATCAAATACATTTCTTTTTGTGTGCAGCTGTGTAAAGGCTGCGGTAGAATATGCATTTTTGTATAGTTTTTTTCCATTCGTTTTTTTCATTACTATACCAAAGAATAAATCAACTTTTTAGCCTTTTAAAGGGACCATCAGCCTCCTTGCCAACGCCCAGGATATTCCTATGCTAGTCAGCCCCATTTTGAAAAAAAGTGGATTGGAGGGGTGTTGGAAAAAATTATCCTAACTGAAATGAGTGATTTAGCATATGGATCATTCTCATTTTCAAAAGGAGGCTGATGGTTCCTTTAAATCTGTAAAATGCATGAAGTTTTTTTGCAAATGTGCATTAGAACCGATTAGACAAACATTTCTGACACTAAAACTCCGTAGAAGATAAAGCATTTATTGAATCTCCGTAAGAACAGATTTCGTTAAATTACCATGAATTTATCTTATAATAAGATTAATTCTGGGGTAATAACTCCCTCAGCTGCCTTCTCATAATCTTCCCAGAAGGATTCTTCGGAATGCTTTCCACAAAGACCACAACTCCTTCCGGCCATTTGAAATCAGCCACTTTTTCTGAAATGGAACTTGATTTTTAATTCTGCAGTTGCAACCTTTGATTATCTTTTGAATGTCATTTTCATCCAATTCTGGAACATTCTTCACTATGAAGGCCCCGGGAATTTCGCCATTCTTTGCGTTTGGAACTCCGACTACTCCGACATCTCTCACTCGGGGATCCGAGGCTAGGACCCCTTCGATTTCAGCAGGCGCTACCTGAAACAGAAAAAGAAAGTCATTTTGCAGGATGATTTTCCAGAAAGATCCGAAAGTGAGGTGTTTTTTTCTTTCGCTATTTTTGCATTTTGTTTTCGTACATTTTAATCTATAAATTTTGCTTGTGAAATTATACGTTTTCCAAGGTACTGCATTTATATAAAAACACTTTGGAAGATTAAAAAACGGGGAAAGAATCTTTTCCACACAAACATTTTAATACTAGAAATCAAAGTCGGTGCGACGCAAAAAAAAACCAAAATACCTGAAGTCCATTGACTTTGATCATTTCCTTCATTCGATCCACAACGAAGAGCTCTCCTTTATCGTTTATATAACCGATGTCACCTAGAAAAAAACAGTTGCGTCGTTTTTTGATGGGAATTTTTTATTTGAAACTTTTCTTTGAAACGTTTGATACTTTTCCATGAGAAGGAAACCGGAGAGTAAGGAAATGCCAACCTGAATGCAGCCATCCTTCCTCATCAATTGCCTCATTCGTAGCTTCCGGCCGATTCAGATACCCTTTCATCACACTCGGCCCTTTGATCAGAAGTTCTCCCGTGGCATTCGGTCCCAACGCATTTCCCGTCTCCAAATCCACAATTTTCGCCTGATATCCGGGAGAAACACAGCCTCCCGTGGCGTAGTTGTCCTTCCGGTCGCAGAAGGCAAGGAAGGGATGGAGGCACTCTGACATTGCGTAGACTGAAAATGAATTCCAGATTTGAATGTTGCATAAAAACTACTTTGGGTGAGTGTTACATTTGGGTAGATTTTGGCGAATTCACAAGCTAGGTCTGCTCCTAAAGGCGCTGCCCCACAGGTTACGTATCCCAGCGAGGAGAGGTCGTAGTAGTTGACGAGGGAGTCTTTCACAAGATCAAGGAGGACGGCTGGCGTCAGCAGAAGGTTCCAAACCTGAACTCTTTGTTCTCTCTCTCCATTTTAAAGTTCTTCCTACCTTGAATTTCTGAATCGAATCCAAAAACACCTTCAGGTCAAATTTCTTCATAACCACAACAGTTGATCCTGCCAACAAATGACCCACGATAAGAAATTTCCCAGAAATATGATACGAAGGCATGTTCAAAAGCTGAATTCGGCTATGGACCGACTCCGTTCCTCCATTAGTTGAAGGAGGACGGGGCACGTGGTCATCCGTATGCCTACAATTGTCATCTAAAACAAAGTAATAATTCTCACCTGTTCATATTCAAAACGGCAGACATTACGTTAAAGTGTGTCAGCATGACTCCCTTCGGCATTCCAGTTGTTCCACTTGAGTAAGGGAGGACAGCCACGTCGTGGAGGTTGTTGGTGTGTTTTGGAGCAGTTCCAGTTGTTTGGATTACGTCGGCCCAGTTTGTAACTCCAGGAATCACAGATGATCCATCAATGGAGATGATTTCCTGAACATAATAACTTCTTCAACAAGGGAAAACTGTTTTAGAATTCTACAACCACAATCAAATTGGTAGACCTACCACATTGTGCTCCATTGTCCCAGTCGCTTTCTTGACCTTCTCCAGAAGATCCTCAGTAGTAAACACGAGAGAAGAGTGGCTATCGGAGAGCTGTCTGTGCACCTCGACTGGAATTCTGTTTTTAACTGAAGACAACTAAAAGTTCGTACAATCAGTGAGCATGGGCGACAACCCAGAGTAGATTCCTCCTCTTCCCAAAACGGCTATGTAAAACGGGATTATTTCTATGAAACTCGGCATTACAACTGTTGCTACTTGGCCTTTTTGGAACCCTCTGGAAATGGTTTACATCAAATTAGAACTTCAACGAATTTACATTTTGTGGAGGTGGCTTTCCACGGCTCTGATTTGGTCCAGCAGCTGGGAATACGTGAGGAAATGAGAAGTGTTGTCTGCGGAAATCTGAAAATGCGGTGCAATCTAACGTTCTTTGTCAGTTTTCGTCAAATTTATTGAAGATGTAAATAACTAAAACAAGCCACCCACCAATACTTTTCTATTTGGAGTCTCCTTTGTGTACTTTTCCAAAGCCTCCATTACGTAAGTATAGATGCATTTCTCAGCAGATGTTGAAAAATTAAAGGGAGATGTCCAAATCATCTGAAAAATGAAAGAATCGATCACTTTTAAGGGAGCAATTCTTAGTTTTGGTTGGCTGACTAGAAATGACAATTTTTTTGGATTAAATAGCCCTTTGGTCATCCCCGCCCCCGCGATGTTTCAGAAATCAAAGTCTTCTTGTACCTGTCTTGCAGGAAAATAAAGTTCAATGACATTCAACGATGGACGAAGAAAGGGAACTCAATGTCGCGTCAAAGACTGCAAAGGAAAATAAAATAAATTGGAAAGTTTTTCGATTGGAAGGTTTCGTTATGGGGTAGAAGCCCCCTGCAGTTTCCCCATAATATGACAGACTAGGTGCAGAGTTTATTCTCCAGCGGCGCCGCTGGAGGCCAGAATGTACAACCCTCTTCCTTCGCTGCCCAATAAACCAGGTGCTGCTGAGGGAGGAGAGAGCGCAGACAGGTGACCAAAGATTAAGAGGAAATGCGGATGCAATGGTTTTAAAAGTGAATGTATGAGCCATTTACATGATACGTTGCATAAAATAAAATTTTAAAGTTTCAGTTCTATTCTTTATTGTGACAAATATTTCTCAATGGTAAGCAGACATAAACTCTTTGTGTTTGACAATCAAAGCCTTTATAAAGTCTGGCCAGTTTTTATATCTTTTGAAAAATTGTTCTTTGGGCAGGAAAGTCCCCAGTTCCTTTGGTGTCTCGTCACTTGATCATCCATCATTCCCGTGTCGGTTGGGTCCATCGCACAAACTTCTCAGATCACCCAACGGTGGAATACTGCAGAAAGGAACGGTCTTCTGTCGTTGACATCTCAAAGGAACGTCATGCGAATTCCAATTTAGAAAAGAAACTGCAACGTTCAGTTCAAAAGTCTCTGAAAAAGGTGCATTGAAATTCAAACCCCGAGTACGTGAAATTCAAACCCCGAGTACGTGAGTACGTTTGGCTAATATTTTGTATTGGTGAAGAAATGTAACAATGATGAATTTTCAGAGTTGAAAGAATTATTCCATATAAGCGATAATTCTTGCATTTTACGAGAGTTATTTTGTTGGCTAATGAAAATTTTATTCCAATTTCCTAAACCGCATTACATAGACATTTTAGTCTTGGTTAATGGGAGGAATGAAAACTGTTTCAGGGATTATGCGTGTTGGAAGCTTCGTAACTGAGTTGGCAGACTGCCTCGTTTCAACGAAGATGTAGACGGCACAACTGGCACGATATCTGAAAATATATTTTTTAACACTTGGTTAGTAATAAAAACGTACTGATGCTGCTTGATTCCTTCTGTTGGAAGGGATGGAAGCAAGCTCTTCGGAGATCCGATGAGAATATTATGTAGAACATCTAAAACTTTCATTTTCATCACATTAAAATTGACCTACCGGAGTGATTCCTACAGTAATCGGACGTAGGAAATACTTCAAATTTGCGTTGAATTCATCAGAGCCCAGGTGGAAAATCCTGGATCCAATCCAATCGGTCACATAGAAATAGCCCAGTTCACAGAGGAAAATCAAAGAAGCCATGATGAGGAATCGATATTCTTTGTGGAAACTGTTTGCTGATTTTGTGAATTTAAGCTAAACAGTATAAGGTTTAAAACTAAGGAAAAGGCTACCGTTCTTAGTTGAATGAAGGCAGCCACGTATAAAAGAAAGGTGACTAGAAGTTGGCCCATTTGGATTGGGGTCCGAACAACGTCGAAGGGAGGGAGGAAGTAGGAATAGTACTTGTTTTCTGGGAAGGAAATCTTCTTCATGAGGCCACGGTAGCAGCAGAAGGCCATTGCTGAAGCATAGAAGACGGCTATGGCCAACATGCAGGTAGTGGCAACCACCTAAAAATTACATTTTAATTTTTTATTTGCTAAAATTGTAAAAAAAAAAGTAAAAAAAACCCTAAAAAGAAAAATGAGAGAAAATTACTAGTAATCACTTCAATTCTTAAATCTCACGTTTCTTGGTGATCGCCCGAAGAACAAAACGGCGCTCAGTCTGTAAATGGCCATCACCAGGTTGACGGTGTAGATCAAATCCACGCAGAACACTCCGACGGCCTCGCAGGCGTAGTAACGGGATACTATGTTGTTCAGGGCACAGCCTTGGACCACACCGTCTGAAACTCCAAAGTAGCTTTGTAGTTTGAGGTTTTTATTTGATCTACTTCAGTAAAGAATTTTATTTTCGTTCACCATCATATCCATACTTATACGTTTGTTGACACTTTTGGAACAAACCACTTCCCATTACTTCTCTATAAAAAAACCTCGCGTAGATCAACCCAAATGAAATAAGGCCAAACTACCTCTGGCGCACGTGACCAAAGTGACAATCTCTCCGAAAGCCAAAACAACAGCGCAGTGGTAGAATGGGTTCGTGGGTTGTTTTGCCCAGAGGATAAATTTAATGATCATTGCCATTACATAACAATAGAACAAGAACAGAACCACGCTGATGTAGAATATGATCTCAATCCGCAGTTTGGTCAGGGCCCACGGCTCACACGAATACCAGTTGGCCATCTGAATTAGGCAATCGAAATGGGAAAGGGAGAAATTCACCATGTCATTGAAAATGTCCCCAAAGGTCGAAAGAGTTGGTAATTCACTGATATTCGATGAAGCCATTCTGAAAATGGAATTTCAGATAGAAAATTGAATTGAAAAACATTTGAGATCCTTGCTCCAGAGAGTTTTGTTGCTCAAGTCAAAATACAAATGACACAAATGAGGTTTAATCCTCACATTTTTGACATGTTCGATCGACCAGTCTAACTGGATGACTTAACTTAAAATTTTCTCTTTTATGTTTTTTTTCTTCTACTTCGAAAATGAAAAAGTTTCAAACAATTACACATTTATGACACATTGAAACATGCTCATAAATTAAGAAAACTGAATTAATAAAATTTAATAAAATGAGTATTTTAAACGAACAAAATTTATAGTTTTCAGATCGAACAATGTGTGGCTTTGCGAAAAATTTTTAAAATAAAAATTGAATATAGAAAAAAAAGAAAAAAAGCTTTTAGGAATTGAAAATCTGTGGAATTGACAAAGAAAATTAGAAGAAAGAAAAGTGTGGTGAGAACTGTGATCTACTCGATCGTTTTATGTGCCTTTTACGGAGTTAAAGACCTCTGAACTTTTATTTCGATAATGTTCTTGTAAGCAAAGAGCTTTTGTTTACAGTCTAAGCCAATTATGCATGATCTTTAAGTGGGTTCTAGCCCTTGTCCAAGTACAGTACTAGTTAACAAATCATAAATACATTATATTTGAAGTGTTCATGGTGACACTATCGATGAAATATTTAATTTATAAAAACTGTTTGCCTCAAACAAAACAAAGGAAGTGTTAACGGATAATGTGTTGAGCCAGGAACTTTACTTGTTATTGCCTTGTTTCGCTGAAGTTGTTGGTTAAATTATATGTACTGCCAAACTTGTTATGTCAGACTTGTTATGTGACATTCCACTGAGTAGCAGCAAACCAAAACATCAAAACTGAAACTCTGTTTTAGTTTTGATGTTTTGGTTTCATTCCACTGTTTCCATGTACTGAACAGTTGTACAGTTAAATAATAATGTGTATTCGATACTCAGCCATTTAAAAATGTGAAACAAATTGTTTAAACTTTAGACATTTCAATTAAGCCATTAAAAATGAATTTTGATGTAAACTATACCATTAAACATTGTAATTATTTTGTGTCTGGTAAGTTAAACGATAATTTTAATTTACCCAAAGGGAAAAGGGGAATTAGCTGAACTTGAATTAGACTGATTTTCAATAATATATTTTGTATTCATGAAGCTTGTTGAACTACTCAATACAGCTAACATAACGAATTTGTTAGTATTTTCGTGAAAATATTAATTAAACTTGCCTTTTGTAAGTGGCAGTGTTGAAGAAGGCAGACGATCAAAATGAAAAGGAGAAAAGTGTTTTCGAACACTGAAAGCAGGGCTGAATTGACTGTGGGGGTGGAATCCACTAGTAAACACTGTATCGCAAAAGTAATGGTGTTATCCACCTATTTCTGGCCAACATTGGTAGACGGAAACTGACAACAAACAGCAAACTACTTTTTTTATTATAGTGATTTATATGATTTAGATGGAACACATAATTACAACTTTCTTTTCAACATTGTAGTTTATCAAGCGAAAGAAGAACAAAGCTCATAACGATGTGTAAATTCCATCCTAGCAAACTATTTTAATATAATACAATTAGGTTCTTTGCAAAATCTCCCAAAGGCAAAATTTTGATCTTGCAGTATTCCAGGGTTGTTATTAAAATAAAAACGTGCCTGTAATTGAGTGGCTGATACGTTAAGTGACAATTACATGTTTTCGCTTTGAAATTCTTTCCAGATTTTTTTCTCTGAATTTTTATGAATTGATGTCAATGCTTTTTTTAATTCCACGTTCAAATGGAAGGTTTTAGTTTTTATAAATAATTCAAAAAACACGACTGATTTTCAAGTGAGAAATCTTTTAAATTTAAAAGAGGACAGAATACTTTATAGTTAGTTACAAAGAAATTTTTGATTTTTGTTTAAAAACCCAGATCACTGATGATTCCAAGACTGGCAGACTTAGACGACTGGGCTTTCGTTTAGAAAATGCAGAATCGAAGGTTGTCGTTGGAAGGACATCTGAACAAAATGTCACTTCCTCACTGATTATCGTCTTACGGACACTTGTCGCCGGTCTCATCGACAGGGGGCGAAAACACGCATTTCTAATATCTGTCGAGAAGAGAAGGTAGATTATCTAAAGAAAGCGAGTGGGTGAGTCCTGGTTGCCTACCGGAGTGATTCCTACAGTAATTGGTCTGAAGAAATACTTCAAATTTGCGTTGAATTCATCACTGCCCAAATGTAGAATTTTAGACCCAATCCATTCGGTTACATAGAAATTACCCAACTCGCACAGAAAAATTAGAGAAGCCATGATTAGGAATCGATACTCATTGCTAAGCGAAGTGAAGGAAATACGAATGTGTTCCTTAAAAATAATTAAAATTAAATCTATAATTTATTTGTTAAAAAAACTTACAGTTCTAAGTTTAGCAAAGGCTGAGATGTAAATCAGAAAAGTGACCAATAGTTCGCCCATTTGAATAGGAGTACGTAAAACATCAAATGGAGAAAGGAAAACGCAGAAATATCTGCCATTTGGAAAAGAAATTCTCTTCATAATTCCTCTGAAGCTACAGTAACCCATACTTAAAGAATACAAAAATGCGGCCGCTAGTAGTAAGTTTGCTACCTTAAAATACAAACTAATGTAAATATAATTAAACTCGCATTCTTTCGGCTGTTCATTGAAGTTCCTAAGTAGGTCACCGCGATCAATCGATAACTGGCCATGATGAGGTTGACTGCGTAGATCAAATCCACGCAGAAGACACCCAGGGCCTCTAAGGCGTAGTAACGGGGCGGCAGGTTGTTAAGGGCACAGCTTTGAATTACGCCATCTGAAAGTTTCGAATTAGGGCAAAATGATTGAAATTTCTTTTTTTTTTTATGAAACAAGTTGTGTTTCACGAAATTGAAAACTAGAGAAGTCATAATTAGGAATCAATACTGATTGTACTCACGAGATACTTCATTTACAAATTTGATGTGTTCATTTATTAATTTTTAAATGGCTTTAAACAACGAAACAAATAACTTTGCATTTTCCCAGTTTAGAAAGGCCACTTACCTCTAGCACAAGGAATCAGGGCCACCATCTCTGCCACAGCCAAAACCACAGCACAGTTGTAGAATGGATTCCGTGGCTTGTTTGATTTTAGAATAAAGCAAACGATCATAATTGTTACGTAAAGGTAAATTAAAAATAATACCAAACTGGCATAGAATATAATCTCAATTTTCAGTCTGTTGAGTGCCCAAACACGACAAATGTACCAGTTATCTACCTGAAATCACTTTTAGGAAATAAAAATACATACCATGTCGTTGTAAATTTCTACAAATGTTGCCAAGTTAGGAAGGTCGTCATTTTGTGCGAGGTTCATCCTGGTCCTAAACGAAGATTGAACATAAGTTTGAGCACTAATAATAATTTGGACACTGAGCTATCCAAACGTTGTATTCCGATCAAATGTGCATATATTAGCGTTTGTGCCTGGACAGAAAAGGTTAAAATGCAAATGAGATGAGGTGACGTTGTAAGTGATCGACAGACCAGTGCTGTGTTTTAGCATTTAATTCCGAATGAGGAAATGCAAAACGTGTTCTGTGCAAATAGAAACTCGATTGTAAGGCAATAATTGCTCTACATAACTGATTCTGCTACTATTCTAAGAGACAACGTTGTAAACACTGTCATAAGAGTCAACAGTCTAAATATGAACACTACTTTTTCTTAACTAAAGAAAAAGGTTTTTTGTAGAAAATAAAGGAAAATATATTAATTTATTAAAGAATATCAATTAGTTTAAGGAACTTTGATATTGGACTTCCTGTCTTTTATGTCATGTTAATTCCCAGTTAACCCATATTTTTAAAATAGAAAATAAAGTTTTACCGCATTAGTGACACATAAAATAATCACTAAATTGAATAAAGCAAGCAGAAAAACAAAATGTCATGTTTTATTAGAATGGAATATTTTCTGTACTCCGCTCATGAAGGTGTTCGTTGGAGGACTGATTGGCTGCACCGGCGATACATCTGAATATCAAAATAAATCAAATATTTTAAAATGACATACGCATAGATGTTCCGGCGACTGGCGATGACGAATAGGGCGCAAAACAGGCTTTTCTCAGATCAGAGGAAAAAATCATGTAGAACACCTGAATCGGGAATGTTACAATTCCCTTGCATTCACTCACTGGTGTGATTCCCACTGTAAGGGGTCTTAAAATATAATTCAAATTTGCATTGAATTCTTCAGATCCCAGGTGAAAGATTCTGGAGCCAATCCAATCTGTGCAATAGAAATAGACCAATTCGCAGATGAAAATAAGAGTAGCCATGATGAGAAATCGATATTCTTTGTTGAAACGGTTGAGAGATCTGCTGATTTTGATCTGAAATCCATTCATCGCCGTCTCTCTCTCTCTCTCTCTCTCTCTCTCTCTCTCTCTCTCTCTCTCTCTCTCTCTCTCTCTTTCTCTCTTCCGACTCACTCGTCTTAATTGTATGAATGCTGCAATATAAATAACAAAAGTCAGAGATAGTTCGGCCATTTGAATCGGAGTCCGAATAAAGTCAAATGGAGCATAGAAATAGGAAGCGTAGTGGTTGTTTTCGAATGAAATGTTCTTCATCAAACCGAGAAAACAGCACAAAGCCATGGAAAAGGCCCATAGAAATGCCAGAGCAAGCATTATATTTATGGAAGTCATCTGAAACTAGTTCTGTTCTACACCGGAATAATAAGTGAATTGTATCACAATTTTCAAATATTGTCTTTAAAAACATAATTCCAAGGTTTCATCACTTTGGCTATTAGTGAATTAGCTGTTGTAGAATAACTTACAGTTCCAGTGGAATGTCCAATTCTAATCATGGCATGCAATCGATAAATGGCCATCACAAGATTCACAGAATAGATCAAATCCACACAGAAGACACCCAGGGCCTCCCACGCGTAGTAACGGGGGACTATGTTGTTTAAGGCACATGCCTGAGCACCTCCTTCTGCAAGATAGACTTTTATTTTTATTCATCTTTAAGTAATTTTAATATCAAAGAACAGTCCGTCCCTTTGTTTTGAACAATTGGATACGTGCAATTTTCCAAGCGTGCACATTAGAAATGATTGATACGGATTATTAGATTTCCCAGGACAAATAATCATTTTCTGCACGGATTCAAGAGAGAAAATAAGGTCTAAGTAGTCTAGGTAGTCAACTATTGATTAACGAAAAACAATAAAAAATAAAAATGTTTATGAACGATTTAAAATAAATAATTATGAAGATTACAGAGTAAAGACCCCGAGATCAATCCTCGGCATTATCAATTCAAACTTACCCCTGGAACAAGTGATAAGGGTTGCAATATCCCCAATCGCCAATACAACAGCGCAATTGTAGAAGGGATTTTTATAAACACTACTCCTCCGAATAAAACGAATAATATTAATGAGGACATAAATGTAGAAAATAAACATAACTAAGCAAGCGTAGAAAATAACCTCAATCTGCCATCTAGAAATAGCCCACGGCTGACAACTTGACCAGGTTTTTAACTAAAAAAAAGATATTTTATTTAATACTTTCCGTGTTCTTACAATATCTCCTACGATGTCTCCATAGGTGCCAAGATTAGGCAGGTCGTTGGGAGAAGTCATTCTGAAAATGACCCGGTTGAGAAAGGTGGAAAACAAGAAAAAAACATGATAAGTAATGCCAGGAATTCTGTATTACAATTTCATTCTATCACGTAATTGGGCACGGTATTACGTCAAGGAAATGGAATAATGGGCTGTAGTCGGAATGCTTTTATGGAGTTTACTCAAAAATACGCTTTGTTGTTGACAATTTAGAATTGTATGAGGTCATTGGACTTGTTTTGTAACTGTTCTCGTGAGAAAGATTGGTGATCAACCTCAGAATCACAAACAATTGCCAAATATAGTTACCAAATTTAAAATTGCTTATCTTACGATCGCTTAGAGTTACAAGTACTTTTCACACGAAAAATATATTTCATTGAAAAATAAAATTTGACAATACCGCGTCTTGTAAACTTGTTTCTTGCCCTGCAGATAATTTGTCTATTTTTCAAAGTAAAATCAGTCTCTTCCAAAAATGAATTTTACTACTGTTAATGGACTGTTTGCGAAATTCTACTACGATTCACTCGAAAGCCAACTTGCTTTCTAATTTTTCTCTCCAGGAATTCGCTTTTGAACCAATTTCAGCTGTTCTTGGAGATCAGTCTCACTTGCTACCCAGAAATTTTTTTAAAGTGCATGTGAGAGTTCCATTGCCTCTCAGCAATTGTAGGAAGCACCTCCGCGGGGGTAAAGCGGGTACCTCCGCCGAGCAATCACACATGTGCTCCGGTTTTATTCCGCGGAGGAAAAGCGCAGGGATATCGGGGCATCCGATGTTTCCCCGCGGAGCCTCCGATCTACCTCCGCATTTGAGCAAAGAGTTACAACCGTAACATAATTTGTAATATTTATTCATACGTATTTATTCCTTCCCCGAAAGGGAAGGATTTCCAAAATATGCAACCTCTACATTGAGTAGGTTTTTCGTTTGAGTGGTACCTCAAACTTGGGTAATTAAACCGGCCTTATTAGATTCACCGGCCCTATCTGCATGTGCAACCGCTGCATGCGTATGGGGAAGGCAGTGCTGGTCGTATGCGTTGGCCTACCTCCGAGGAGTCTCCGCGGAGGCCACCCGATGTCGGGCGTGCAGCGGAGCCTCCGCGGATCCGCCCCTGAACCCCAACCTCCGCGGAGGTGCTTCCGACAATTGCTGAGAAATGTCTACTTAAACCACTTGTGAGTTTAACAAAAAAAACAGACGATAAACGGTAGTCAAAAAAACCGTCATTGGTCTATCCTTTTATATAAAACGCTATCGTCCTGTGTGTGTGTAAATAGTGTATCAGCGTAACCTCACGCCATCATTTCCTCCCGAGAGGAAGGAAAGCCGGCCGATGCATTGGGTTTACGCTGCGTGACTGCTTATTCTAAAACACAATTCTCCCTCATTCTTTCTTTTCCAACCATGCGAGCGGTCGAACTCAAACAAGCGATTGTTCAGGCAGATAAAGGCCGTAGGCCGCCTACTCAAAGGCCGCAGGCCGCCCATTCAAGCGGCCTACGGCCGCTCAATCAAAGGCCATAGGCCGCAGGCCGCCTACTCAAAGGCCCCAGGCCGCCCAATCAAAGGCTGTAGGCCGCTCAATCAAAGGCCGTAGGCTGCCTACTCAAAGGCCGCAGGACGCACATTCAAGCGGCCTACGGCCGCTCAATCAAAGGCCATAGGCCGCAGGCCGCCTACTCAAAGGCCCCAGGCCGCCCATTCAAGCGGCCTACGGCCGCTCAATCAAAGGCCATAGGCCGCAGGCCGCCTACTCAAAGGCCCCAGGCCGCCCGCTCAATCAAAGGCCGTAGGCTGCCTACTCAAAGGCCGCAGGCCGCCCATTCAAGCGGCCTACGGCCGCTCAATCAAAGGCCATAGGCCGCAGGCCGCCTACTCAAAGGCCCCAGGCCGCCCAATCAAAGGCCCTAGGCCGCTCAATCAAAGGCCGTAGGCCGCCCATTCAAGCGGCCGTAGGCCGCAGGCCGCCCATTCAAGCGACCGTAGGCCGCTCAATCAAAGGCCATAGGCCGCAGGCCGCCCAATCAAAGGCCGTAGGCCGCCTACTCAAATGCCGTAGGCGGCCCAATCAAAGGCCATAGGCCGCTCAATCAAAGGCCGTAGGCCGCCTACTCAAAGGCCGAAGGCCGCCCAATCAAAGGCCGTAGGCCGCCCATTCAAGCGGCCGTAGGCCGCAGGCCGCCCATTCAAGCGACCGTAGGCCGCTCAATCAAAGGCCATAGGCCGCAGGCCGCTCAATCAAAGGCCGTAGGCCGCCTACTCAGGGCCTTGGCCGCGCTCACTCTCCTGGATGCGGCCTATGGCCTTTGATTGGGCCGCCTACGGCCTTTGATTGGGCCTTCTGGTTGTTTATAAAATAGAAAAACATCATCTGTACAAAAGATACAAACACAAAAGCCAAACTTGATCTTTTTCCAGATATTCGTCCTTAAACTAATGCAAATCTGCAGATTCTGCGGGCCGTTTTTTTTTTCGAGGAAACACTAAGGTGGAGTGAGAGACTTAAACCATTGGAGGGGTGTCCTGTAAGGTCAACTATGGTAAACCATTTTATAATTGTGAGAATAACACTAAATATACTAATTATTTATACGACAAAAACAGTAATCAAAGAAATCAAAGAACTTCACAGACGAAAACAGTCTGTGTAACTCCCTGGTTAATGGTAATGCTAGAAAACAAATCACCCATCATCAGACGCACATTACTCAAAACAATCATTAATACACAGTTTCTGCAAAGGGGCCAACATCATCATCAGCATATTCAGCCCCTTTGTGAAAAACCGTTGCTTGGAGCGATGTTTGAGAAAATTATCCTAATTGAAATCTCCCTCATTTTAGAAAAATGGCTGATGGTACCTTTAAAAAATCACAATGATTCAACCATAATCCTGTTGGTGGTCTACAGAAAACCAACGGTAATCATTTTATGTGCTTTTGACAAAGAAGGTTCACAGGTGGATATGTGTGCAACATAATTGTTGGAGTGGATATGCTTACAACAAATGTTATAAGAAAGTAAAAAATCAGCGTAATGGAATCAGTTAATAGCCTTTTAAACTAAATGGTTTGTGATAAAGCGTGTAAGTACACCTGGGAAAGATGGCTGATCGGACTATTTCACCTAAAAATTCGTGAGAAGCGGTTCAAAAGATGTTTTTACGTTTTCGGATAGTACATTTTAGCAACTGTGTCAGCCCGCTTCGGGAAAATATACTTTTGAACCGCTGAAAGGCCTTTTTCAAATGATGAGACACCAAGAACACATTGAAACTTAGAAAGACCAACTTTCCTCTAAAATTCCCCAGTTTTAAGAAAGGCGACTGCATAAAAAGCGCGGAAGTGGTTTATTTTAATAATTTGTCAGCAATGTACGGCTGCCTTAAATGGCTCGTTAACAAACTTTCTACCGTTAATCACCCTCGATTTTTGATCTGATTATGCTTTTTGTTCATCTTTTCTATTAAAATAACGAAGGAAGATTCCTGATGAAAAGGCAAAATGTTTTTTTGCGACCAGAACCGTTTACAATAAATGTGAGCCACATTTTGCACAGAGTTCCTCATCGGATCTTAGCGATGAATCACTTTGATTGGACCTGCAGCATTCATACAACTGGAACTTGGACGCCAAGCGATGTAGTTCAAGAATCAGAAAAGTTTGGTTTTCATTTCAGTGTACCCAAAAGCGAGGAAAGGGTAAGTATATAGTAAATTTTTCGAAGAGCATTAAAAATATCTTCTAAGGTTTTGTTTTTTAATAGTCGACGTTCTGTAAAACGAGAGACATTGCTTACTAGTTTGGTGGCTCATTAGTTGTACAAAACATTCAAACCAACTTGACCTCAACAATAAAATATTTTATGCGAAAGTGGTTATTAAAAGATTTGTCAGCAATCTGCGTTGCTCATAAATGGTTCGTTAACAAACTTGCTACTATTAATCATCTTGTTTCTTGCTCTTTGCTGCTAAAGGATGATCTTCGGAAACCATTTCAATTTGCAAAATAGGTTGAACATGAAACGAGTGATTTAATAATTGGAACTACAGAGTAGTGGAGTTTTAAAATTAATGAGCAGAAAAGTGTCGCGAATTCCAAAAATACCGAATAAAAATTCATCCCCTGCATTGAATCAAAGGTTCCTTTGCTGTGAAGAAACAAAGGATGTGTTGTTTTGTGTGGGCGATTGAGGGTGGCTGAGCAAATGACAGCGTGTGTCAACTAATTTAAGACACTTTTCATTTCTTTGTCTCCTTCAAATCGAAATCGAAAACAAATAAGAAATTATTTTATTGAACGAGGCCAATTGCCAGGTTCATTAAGAATCGAATAAATCGACATTGAACTGCCAAAAATTTAATTAAAATATTAAGACCATTTAGAAATGTGAAAAAAAGTTCATTCACAATCAAATTTTGGCAAAGATTGTTCTGGAATCGCGGCAAGGAACTAGCTATGAGATATAGTTAGACGAGTTCGAAAGAATAATGACCGCGAGATCAAACGACGTTTTATTTTATTTGTGACGACGTAAATAATACGCAACCAATCGTAAAGAATAAAATTAAGCGGAGGATCAAACAAAATCCGTGTCAAAAATAAATTTCTTTTTTTTACTCATATCAATTTGATCGACTGGAAATCACAATGCAACATAGTCTCTAAAAGAGACACGCAACTGAAAAGTTCCTTTAAATTTTCCAGTTTTCATTTTTCCAAGCTCTTTTTCTCAAAATTAAAAAGCAAAATTTCGAACAATCTAAAGTTTTACATAGTTAAAATCTATATAAACGTTGATAGAGTCCCGTAATTCACAAGCAGTTCTTATTGGGAACATGACATTTGGGACTTGGAAGGTAAAAATGCATTAAATTAAAAATTACGACGTAAACTAGGTTTTCTTTAATTTGGTGGCTTTGCAGTGTTACAGCTGTCTTCATACATAAGAGTAAACATATTGTGAAAGCAAAATTATAAGAAATCAAAAAAGCAAAATTTCAATATTCCGAAGGCATCAGCTGTTCTCGGAAGAAAATGTGTTTCTAGGGCAAAGTACCTGTCGTAAATTTGTTATTTGCAGAACTTATTATAAGTACGGAAATTGCATTCGAGTCTAGATTGGAATCGCAATGGAATTCTTTAAAAGTCGGCCATTTTATGTTTACATTTAAAGAATTTAAAAAGCCACAGAGAGAAATATATATTGTGATTGAAACATACAAATTTGGTCAATCTTTCTTATGTTTTTCCTAAAGAATTTTGAAAGTAGATGCTAAAATTATGAATAAAAAGCAAACTGATTGGGCTATGGCTAACGCGCAAATTATTGAAGGTTTCAGAAACGTGTAATTACTGTGCCTCGGAAGAAAACGAAAATTTCTTCTGGAAAATTGAAGCAGCTGGTCCAGAATCATAATTGAGCAACAAGAGTACGTGCAGTCGTGAAAGAATGAAGGGTGCAAAATTATAACAACGGAAATTGCCTTGATTTATGTCTGGATTTTGATTCCACTGACAGCTGCACTAATAAATCTGCACGATTTTATCCTAGGCTATTTGATGAACAGACCAATTGGGAAAGTTACGATGACTTACTGGTAAATCATATTGGACGAATTTTGTATAATCAGTTTGTAAAATTAGAATTAAAACTCATAAACCACAGCCCAATTGGACTATCACCAAGAAATTTGGCTGCCTATGGAATCGAAGCAGCTGTGAACGGGAAAAATATTTTAAAAAAATGGAGAGCTATCCGTCTTTCGCCATTCAAATTGCGCAAAAAGTATGACAGCGGAAATTGTCTTCATTTATGTCTGGAATTTTCAATATGCAGGCAGCTGCACTTATTTTTTATTTTTGTTCAATCTTTTACAAAGAGTTACAACAGTCATGAACAAATCATACAATCAGGTGCGAATTGGCAAGATTTCTGAAAGCTTAGAAATTTAAAAGAAACTGCTGCTACCGTTAGCTGTTTAATCGATCAATGTCTATATGTGAAAATGTTTTGTATAAAAAGGAATTTGTGAAATTGTGTAGTGCAAAAACTACAATTGGGTTTATTACGGTAAAAACAAATTGATGTCTAAATGCAGTGTTTCATCGTAACGTAGCAAAAATATTCCAAATCATAACAATATTGCCGTTAATAATTAAAGTTGTCGTCAGACAGAAATTAATCAGCAGGTGGATAATGTTTGAAACAACTTGTAGTCTTTGTCTTTCATGTTTTCAGTGCTTATTGCCTTGTCATTGACCGGTCAATGATCTGGGGTATCCGCCTTTATACATTTGGCTTAAATCTCTGTTTGTGTGTTTGTGTGATGTCCCCGGGTGAAAGTGCGCTAGCTACGTGCGCTGCCTGCGCCTCCTCATTTCCCCTATCTCTCACCCTTCTCTCGATGGTTGTCTCGGAATTAGCCTATTTTGGTGGCCGGCCATTTCCTTGCGGTTGGCGGGCGAATGTGGTTGGGGTGCCGCAGGCACCGTTTCGTGGCCGTAGGCCGCCTACTGAGCGGCCGAAGGCCGCGAACTGTGCGGCCGTAGGCCGCCTACCCTAGCGGCCGAAGGCCGCCTGCTTGAAACTGACTTTTTCCAGCAAGTTTAGCTACTGATGTGCTGATCCCACACTTTCCAGGAGTGGAGGACCGCCGAAGGCGGGCCGTCACTCCTGGTTTTAGAAATGACGCCTAAGAAATAAACACGCTACTTCTTAATGATCCGAATAATTCGAAATAAAATGACCATTTAATATTTTCAAGTTAGGTATTCATATTTTGACTTCACAGAAATAATTCATATTGCTATTTGATAATTTATTGATTAAATCCAACAACTAATTCCTTCAATTGCCTCCTCAGGACCTTCCCAGAAGGCAGTTTGGGAATCTTCTCCACGAAGACAATCACTCCCTCCGGCCATTTGAAGTCAGCCACCCGCTCTGAAACATTCTGTGGTTCTAACCTTAATTCTCTACCCACCTTTTATCAATTTCTGAACATCAGCTTCAGTCAGCTGAGGATTCTGTTTCACAATGAAGGCTCCAGGAACCTCCCCGTGCTTTGGGTGGGGAATGGCCACCACCCCTACGTCGGCGATGCGGCTGTCAGAAGCAAGGACGCTTTCAATCTCGGCTGGGGCCACCTCAAATTTAAGAATTTGAACAACAAAGATTGTATTTACCTGCAGACCATTGACTTTGATCATTTCTTTTTTGCGATCGACCACGAAAAGTTCTCCCTTTTTGGTGAAGTAACCAATGTCACCTGAAAGTGTTGGTCAAATGTGAAAACTAGACTGCATCTGTGTAACAGTGGAATTATGTGGCAGCGCAATTGGAAAACCCCGATCTAACCTGTGTGCAACCATCCCTCTTCATCCACAGTCTCCTTCGTGGCCTCTGCTTTGTTCAGGTACCCCCTCATCACACATGGTCCTTTGACCATTACCTCTCCCTCCTCCATCTCTCCCAGCAGTTTCCCACTCTCCAAATGGACAATCTTCGCCTGGAAGCCAGGAGAGACACAGCCAGCAGAGGCAAAGTTGTCCTTTCTATCGCAGAGGGCGATGAACGGATGGAGGCATTCAGACATGGCGTAGACTGAAAGAAATCTCATTTCGGGAGAAGAAGAAACAAACGTTGATTCAACATGACGTTGGGGAATTTCTTCAGAAACTCGGTGGCAAGGCTGGGGGCCAAAGGGGCGGCTGTGCTGTTAACGTAGCCGAGGGAGGAGAGATCGAACTCTTCCACCATTGGGTCTTTGATCATCTGGAGAAGGGCCGGAGGGGAGAGATTCAGGTTCCACACCTGGAAATGTAATAATTTTGGAGAAATATAATTGATACCATTGCATGATTAATTTACATTTAATTCTAAGCTCGACTCAAAACATGAAAGCGGAACAAAATTAAAACTATTTTTTTCTTTTTTTCCTATTTTTATTTTGTATTTGTATTAAACTATTTTTTGTTTAATAAATTTGCTAACTTGAACAATAACGAAGATCGTAATGGTTTTTGTGTGATTTCCTGTGATTAGCAAAAACTTAATCTTAAGCCCAGTTTGAAGCATTTAAAAAATAAAATCACAAAAAATTGACCTCCCTTATATTTCTCAATCGATTTCAGATACACTCCTAGATCAAACTTGCTCAGAATGACTACTGTAGCTCCAGCCAGCAGATGACACAACACGAAGAACTTTCCAGAGAGGTGGTAGGATGGCATTCCCAGGAGTTGAGGTCTATCCCAGACGGACTCATTGCCTCCGGTGGAGGAGGGAGGACGAGGCATCAACTCGTCTGTGTGTCTGGAAACATAAATTGGTTTTTCAAACTAATACAATCCTTTGTGAATTTCAAAGCGATTTTAGAGTATTTGTTAGATAAAACTGAATAGTAAAGTGTACCTGACATGAGTGAGCATAGCACTTGCTATGTTGTGGTGAGTGAGCATCACTCCCTTGGGCATTCCCGTAGTTCCACTGGAGTAGGGCATAACAGCTACGTCATGGATGTCGTTCGAATGCTGCGGCTCCTCCCCTTCAGTTTTGAGAACGTCGGCCCAGCTGACTGAACCTTGGCAGTTAGGATCGATGCAAATGATCGTCTGGAAGAGAAATTTATTTTCCAGCAAATAGAATGCCCTTACCACTTTGGGATTCACATTTTCACTTGCTTTCATCACTTTCTCCAGTTGCCCAGATGAAGTCAAAACAACTGTGGTTCCTCCATCAGTCAGCTGACGATTTACTTCAACTGAAATTAATCTTCATTGAAATTTCGAAATCAGAACTTACATTCAGTAAGCATGGGGGACATTCCAGAGAAGATTCCACCGCGGCCCAGCACAGCCAAGTAGAAAGGGATCACTTCTATGTAGCTGGACATCACAACGGTAGCCACACGGCCCTTTCCAAAACCACTGAAAATTGTAGTTTTTGTCATGAAAATTCGTCTCAGCTACTTACATTCTGTGGAGGTAGGTTTCAACTGCTCTTATTTGATCAACCAGTTGTTTGTAGGTCATGAAGTGGCTGGGGTCTTCGGCGGAGATCTGAATTTTAAGGATAAATTCAGGTAAACAATGTTACATTTCAAAGTTGGCTGAGAAGGATTCAGTACAAAATGTACAAAACGAAACATTAATAAATAACTAAAAAAAACTTTTCAAGGCATTGGAATAATTGTTTCACGACAAAATTAAAACACCAGAAGTTGTCGAATTAGACTCAAATAAAAACTACTGAGAAACTATTCAAGATGGTTCCAAGAACTTTTTAAAAAACCTTACCAAAACTTTCTTCTCAGGAGTCTCCTTGGCATACTTGAGCAGTGCCTCCATCAAGTAAGAATAGATGCATTTTTCAGCTGTTGGGTTGAAGTTAAAAGGAGACGTCCAGATCATACTTCTATAAATATCAGTAACTAAAACTATGAGAAAATTAATGAATGAATCAATTTAAAACAACATTAGAAAGGACTGTCTTCCGATTATCGGATTACCCTTATATATGATCTCCCGCGCGTGTCATCTTACAGTCGCCCCGCCCATCTTTGGTGGATCGTCGACGAAATCATGGCTGAAATGATCAGGAAAAACGGAAGAGATGTGTGAAGTTTAGAAAAAGAAACACAGAAGGAAACATAATGAACATTCTACCGGAATGAAGAGATTTCCTAACAATAATGCAAAAACGAGAAAGCATTGGCCTGAGCATAAAGTTAGTACGAATTCATCTATTCGTGTTTCTTCAATGAACCGCATTAAACCAGCTGGTTTTCCCATGTTTTATTCGAAGTAAGTAGGGTAACAGCCAAGGGGTTTCCCAAAAGGGCTCAAACCACAAAATAACGCGCAAAGACCGCTGCAGACTATGGCCTTGATCGCCGATTCAGAGATATTTCAGTCCAAGGAAATCGTGGTAGTGTTTCCCATTCTTGGGATGGGCTTAGCAAAGATACACGTTTGTAAACATCTGTTTGTTGTAATCAAATTTTGACTAGTTTTACAATATTTTAAATCACTTAGGGCATAAGTCACATTCTTCTATTCTGTTTCATGACATTAGAGCCCTAGCCCGTTCTAATTTTTAGGGTGTCTGTGAAACATGGCCAATTGGTGTGATGATCACTGATCACACGGCCGTCGCCCCCCGGTTCATGGAGATCGTCGTCAAAACATCTCACATCACTCGCCCATCACAATGATGTCTGAAAGAACACTTTCAATAAAGAAAACTGATTTTGGAATTATTTTAAGACTTCTTACTTTTATTATGCGTCTTACTCTCTCTTGATATGTGTACTGTGGAAGCAGAAATAAAGTATGGAAAATAAGGATTACTGGAATTAAAATTTCAACAAAAAGAGAAAGAATATTTTATGAAATACTTAAAACTGCCTTCAGGTTCTCTTTAAAAGATGAAATCTTCGAATCTTAATGTCATTTAAAGATGAAATTAGTAAGGAATACACGTGGATGGGCTCGTTCCCATGTGGGATAGCCCTCAAATGGGTTAGAACAAAGTTATAGCAAATGGCACAATACGATCTCTGTGAGCTTCAGAAATAATTTAATGTTGTGGTTCGAGTCGTGAATAATATAAATTTAAAAAGCAATAATCCAACTATTTTTAATATGTAAGAGAAAGAAAGTTAAGAAACCAAAGCTCTGCTTGTCTATTACTAACACCCATGTAAACCATCTTTTAATATAACAAAACGCTATGGTGTGTGTGTGTGTGTGTGGTGGATCACCTCCGCGGTCATTTCCCGCGGGAAGAAGGCTGGGTGCGGTCGCAGGCCATGCTCATGCAATTAGCGTAAATTCATGCTCATTTTTAAGTAAATAACGACCGAATGCGGTTAGAAAAAAGTGAAAATTTGAAAAAGATAGAAAAAAAGTGAAATTTTGCATACATTCACGGCAGAAGGCCGTTCGATGAAGCGGCCGAAGGCCGCCCACTTAGGAGGCCGGAGGCCGCCCGATAAAGCGGCCGAAGGCCGCCCAGTTCAGAGGCCGAAGGCCGTCCGATGAAGCGGCCGAAGGCCGCCCAGTTAAGAGGCCGAAGGCCGTCCGATGAAGCGGCCGAAGGCGGCCCAGTTAAGAGGCCGAAGGCCGTTTGATGAAGCGGCCGAAGGCCGTCCGATGAAGTGGCCGTCCTATAAAGCGGCCGAAGGCCGTTCGATGAAGCGGCCGAAGGCCGCCCAGTTAAGAGGCCGAAGTCAAATTTATTAGCATACTTTCGGGTGCGAGACCAACCCATCCAGGAGGTAACGCGCCGTAGGCGCGTTTACCGACTGGTTCAAAAACAAATGAGATTATCTTTATTCAGAGATATTAATAGGTTCAAATGAATTATCCTAGGCCTAGATTTCCTCAACTCCACATTACTCCCGGAAGGATTTCGTGCTGGAATTGACTTCAACCGTAGCTGCATTTGAAATAGTCCCATTGTTGCTGCAGAATCTCTCCTCTGAAACATTTCCACTGAATAATTACGTCGTCTGAACTTGCCTTCATTCAAATCATTACTTATCTTCAAAACATTCTCTTCAATTTCCTCACTTGAACGTTGATTGTGGTTTTCCAAATTATCCTTCCAATGTATCTTTTTCAAACAAATATTAATGACAAAAAGAGCTCCGATAATGGTGAGAAGTCCGAGGGCTAGAACACATGAAAGAATGGTCCATTTGGTAGCTGAAATGGGATTGTTTTCAATGTTATAGGGTAAACCCACCTTTTGAGATTGTTCCTAAAGCTGGGGTAGGTCTGTTGCTCCCGTTTTCCTCCGAAGTTTCGAGTTCGGAAGAGGAATTTGAAGGAACGGAGGAGGAAATGGCGCCTATAGCGAGGAGAAAGAGGCAGGCGACCGTTGCCTGCATGGAAATGACGGGAAATGAAAGAAAGGGAACTCTGCGTTCTTAGGCTAATTGATTTGTCAAAAGGGACAGAGTCTTGCGCAATCTACGCAACAGCAAACGAAAGTTTACTGGGACGTAAAACGCATTTTTTCCGTCCGTTGACTTCGTCTTTCTCTATTTAGCTGATTTATTCTTTCTGTTCGACTTGTGAGAGACTGCGGTGATACACGGCTTTTTCTTCTCTGACTTCCATATATTAATACAATCTCCTAGGGCTAAACAGTTGAAAAGTGCATAGATTACTGTAGAAAAGGGGAAACAATAAAAAGAAAAAAGGTTTCTGTCAGGAGCAGTCAGAGCTCCACATGCGGAAAAGTTCACACTCTAATCCATCACGGCAAGCGTATCGTTGGGAGACCCTACACCGTTTCAGGGAGAAAAGAAGGTTGTTGAGAGCAAATTTCACAAGATGAGTGGGATCAATGGCCAAAGTGATTGAACTAAACGAAAGTTGAAAGTAAACATGCAATTAGAATATTTCACATTCTAACGTCAAATTAATAATGCTTCCCCGGCTCGGTTCTCCTCATTTACCTCCATTTTGTCCCGCTAGACGGTCATTTCAAAGTTTCTCCCGTTTTACGATAGGAGTACGGTATGTTTTTAAAATATGATTTATCGTAATAAAGTCTTCAGTCATGTTCGTAATTGTGATTTCCCTTCTTCTGGGGGCTGGCATAATCCTGTGTCAGAACAGAGGCCTCCCTCCGCTTTACACTGATGTAAGCCTTCTGCTAAACTGAAGTTCTTTGGTTTTCAGAGGGTTAATGCGAAGAGACAGTCGCTGGCGAGTGACCCAATGTTAGTGGAATTGATGAAGAAGAGCCGGGAGGAGAGGGAAAAAGAGAGGGAGGAGGTGCTGAAGGAAGACTCAGTCAAGGAGTCTGCGAAGGAGGAGGACAAGAAGACGGAGGCCATCAAAAAGACGGAGAAGGAAATGGAACTGCCTCCCCAACTCACAGAAGTCCTCAAGATGATGAAGGGCAAGGAGAACAACTACCAGACGCTGAGGACCATCCAACAAATGGACAAGGGCCAGGAGAACAGACCCTTGGTCAGACACAGACTGACCATCGACAGGTTGAACAGGCAGCCTTGCCGATCGGTCATGTTCAAACCTCCCCCCACGGTAGGGAAAGTAGAGGAAGGAAACTGGGGTTTCAGAAGATTGAGGTTCTCAAGGTCGAGGTTCCTGTGGAGGAGGAAAAGAAGCCGGAGAAGAAGGAGAGCAAGGAGAAGACTAAAGTGGAGGAACTGATGAAGGTGGAGAAGAAGGAAGAGCCGAAGAAGGTGGAGGTGAAGAAGGAAGAGGAGAAACCAAAGGAAGAAGTCAAGAAGAATGAGAAATCCAAGGAGAAGAAGGAGGAGAAACCGGAGGTTGGAACGCCATCGCTGAAGTTGATCCTAATGGGAAATGCAGGCACATCGGGCAAAATAGTACAAGAAGCGAGGAGGGTGTGAGATAAAAGAAAAAAAAATAGAGAAAAAAATTGTTCAGCGCACCCAATTGGGCTGTTTTGCACGCGCGATTCGTTAGGATTTGAAAAATTTCATTTCAAAAAAAGTTTTTAAATGAAACGTTTGTAGGCGCCCAAGGAACCGGAAAAGAAGGAAAATCCAGTCATTGAGAAGAATAAGGCATCGGGCGAGAAAAAGAAGGATTCGAAGGAGAAGAAGGACGTTTCCAAGAAGGCCAAGGATTTGAAGAAAGTGGAAATTGGCGCTAAAGACAGCAGTGAGAGCCAATTTTTAGACAAATTCATGCTTTGCTTCAGAAGAGGAGAAGAAGCCAGTTGTTCCGCCCGTTTCTCCCGATCTTCCTCAGTTGGATGTCACTAAATCGGATAAATCCATCGCGGATGTCAAGAAAGCCAATGAGAACCCCAAGGGACCCAGTGAGGCCGTGGAGGCAGTCCCTAACAATCCTTACAAGAGTGGGTCTAAGGCCTTAAGGTACTTAAGGTAAGGTTCAGACTCTGTGGTTGCTGACAAACCTCGGCTAGAGTTTGTGGTGGCCGGAGGAACGCAGGTCCTTCGCCTCACGAACAAGGCGGACGTAAAGATGGGAATCAAACTGAAGATGTCGAACAACAAACTCTTCACGTGGGCTCTTCAGAAGCCAAGGAATGGGTGGTTTAGGGTGATTCCGGTGTTCAACAGCTGTGATCCTGGGAAGACGTGTGAGGTGGTTGTGAGGAGACTGGCTGGGGCGGCACCACCGAAGGCAGACAAAGTGGTGGTCGAATGGACTCCTTTGGGCGAGGGAGAGAAGGACGTGGCTGCCGCCTTCAAGAAGAAGGGAGCCCTCGTGGGCAAGATGGAGCTCAATGCCATGGTCCAGTGATTCCCCAGAAGACCTAAGTTCTTGCCAATTGCTCTTCTAATGAACTTGAAGTTGAACTGTTCTTGTTATTCTTATTTATCAAGATTTAAAAAATTGATTTTAAAGTTTGCCTTTATCATTTAGTAATCGTGTCATTCACTAGTTTTTGCATATTTAAACTGGTTAAAAAGCCTTAGTGTTTTCTAGTTATCATTTTAGCTAATTAGAGTTACACAAAAAGTGCTATGACCGGGATCGAACCTTGATTGTGCGGTTGGTGATGTGCGATGGACAAACAGATATAGCCGGGCCGACCAAAAACTCAGAATGATCCCGGCCCGTGAGAACAAACAAAAGCTTTGGATTGAAAATGGATGCCTATTCAAAAGTACCTCAGTTCTAAGACAACTAGGTTTAGAATCAAACAGTAGTGATGATCTGCCGGGATTGATTATAATTCTGCCAGTTTCTATACTTCACATTATGACATACGAGATGGAGAGAGCGAGTGAGAGAGAGAAAAGCTTCCCATAAGCTTATGCGAAAATGGGGTAATGCCTATTCTTAATGCCAAATAACAAATAAAGAAAACATTAACTTTTAAACAATTATTCCTCCTGTAAATACATCATCTCCGAAAATTCGATTTGTGGCCATGCGATGAGATCAGAACTGGACGAAGTTGCCCTTGGCCGGCATGCGAGGCGGACGAAGAAAAGCGTTGTCGTACACCTTAAACACATAATGAACTCTCTCTCGCTCTCGCTCTCTCTCTCTCTCTCTCTCTCTCTAACGTTCACTCCCTCTCTCTCCCTAACCCTCACCTGTTCCTCTGCGTCCCTGTTGCTCTGACTGCTCTGCGCCGCCTGAGCCGTGGTCTCCGTGGCCTCATCATCGTTGATTTCGTCGGAGACGAGGGCCGAAAGGTAGGGCCTGGATTCCAGAGAGGGGTCCAGAACTGAATTTCAAAAATACATTAACATTTAACAAAAAAAAATTCATAAAAAAGAACGAACCTGAGCAGTAGGCGGGTATTCTCCTGAGGATGAGGCTCGTCTCCGTCTCTTCCAAGTCAAAGTCCATCTCCTCGTCGCTCTGGGAGGCGCCATGGCTGCCCTCGTTCGAATCCTACAATTTTTGAGCATAATTGTCTTATCTTAGAAATAAAATAAGTTTTAACGTGTCATCCGACTAGCAAATTCTGTTTGCAATTATTCCAACTATGATTTTCAAGAAAGAAAGCCGGGCTATCCCGTAGGCCGACCTCCTTGTTCTCGTCGTTCTCCAGGAAATCCTCCTCCATGAGGTCCTCCGGCATTTCGTGTAAATTCTCCAACTTCGTGGCCGCCTTCATCTTTTCCTGGGCCTTTGCCTGCTTCCTCGCAGCCTTCAGCGCCTCCTTCTGACGCTCCCGCTCACGAATCTGAAAAGTATTAGATTAAAAGCCCTTTCTGGATAATAAAAACTTTATTATTAGGTAAAAATATAGAAAAAAGAAAACTCACCGCCGCCCTGGCTTCATCCCTGATTTTCGCCTCATATTCGCGGAAAAGACAAGTCCTCGGATGGATGCGCAGCATGTAATCCACCAGCAGGGTCTCTAAAATCAGTTTTTAAATAGATTGTTGAATTTAAAATAGATTTTCGTTAAAATTAAAAAAAATAAATAATCGCCTGTGTCTCGTTTCCTCTGTGCATGAAGTTCTCGAACCTTCTCGTACGAAGTGTCTGGCTCTCCGGAAATCTGGAAAACTCAGTTTAAAGAAGACAAGACGAGTCCAGCCGGTTGGCACGATGAATTTGGTGGGAAAATACACGGGCTAGCCCAGAGACTACCGTTAAAAGCAGCCAGCCAACTGTCAGAGAAAAGTAAACTTCCGGACCAGAATCCGCACTCAAAATCAACCCAGATGGCAGGTACGAAGACTGTCACATAGGGCACACAGGCCCGGAGGAATTATTATATTTCAACGCTATTTTCTTGAATTCGGCGCACTTCCCTTTTAAAAGCAAGGAAAATGAAAGAAGTCCCACCTCGGTGCGGATGTAAGTGTGTGGATCGGGGAACGGCGGCAGGAAACTGTTGATGTAGCCCGTGTGGTTCCTAGTTTTTCCCACTCGGAGCGTCGCATGTTGCGCAGGAGGATGGGTGATTTTCGCTGAACCCGAAATATTTTGTGTGAATTCCTCTATTTACGAGACAGAAGGCCGTTAAAGGTCTAAAACCTCCCAGAACCAGGAATTTCAAGATCTAAAACTCACGTGGAGGAATGACTAGGTTCCCGCTACAACAGACGGAGCGTAGGAATTCCGGCAGTTCTTCGACCTTGTGTCCCAGATTGACGAGGGCCACCCAGACGTCTGTCAGGATCGGCTGCGTCCTGCCAGCCACCTCGCAGTTCTGCTTCGCCGCGTTGCACAACGTCATCATGTCTGAAATAAGCTTAATTTTAAATAAAATCGATGAAAACTATCTTCACCATCGTGACCAATTCGGTTTGAGCCAGTCAGCTGTCACCACCAAAATATTTCAAAAGGCGGGTTTTCACTTATTTTCATCAAATGTTACCTTTTTCGTAAAAAAAAACAAACATAATTGTTACCACTGCAATTACTCACATGAGCCCATGAGCTGCGAAACTATCTCCAGGGCGCTCTGCTGGGCCGAGTCGAAGCCGTTCACGTAACAGACGCCGGCGGCGGCCATTCGCATGATTTTTCCATGGACGGAGACTTTGACGGAGGGCGAGTAGGTGGAATTTGGATATGCCCTTAATTATGAAATAAATGGAAGCAGTAAATACTTTAAAACGAGATTAAATGAAACCCACTCGTTGTAGTTGATCACTTTGGGCTCATCTGGCGAAGTTGATGTGGAGGCCATACCTGCAAATGAAGAAATAAAAATTTAAATGCAAAAGGCATTAACGAAATTAAAGTCACATTAAAACAAGTGAAAATGAATTTTAAAAATTAATCAAAGCCAAGATTTTTTAAAATACCGTACTCCACCGTGCGGAAGAAAAGCTGACGTGATTGCGTATAAAACTCGGCAAACACGGCGAACATGACAGAACAGAAAAATAAATAGGGTGAAATTTTAAAAATATCCCCAATAGTTAATTTATACGTGAAATAAGTGAAGAAGTATGCTATTACATTATAGCTCAATGCTGGGAAACTATAAATCTTAGGAAAAACTTTTCTAAGGGCAAATGGGCATTTCTTCAAAAATAGGCGTCTTCAGTTGTCTTCGGTAGATTTATCGGCTACATCCGCTTTTAAGAAATGGAATCGTCAATTTCCCTTTATTACAACCGAGAAAAAACACGAAAGAACCGAAGCTGGGGATACGGAGTCCGTTTCTAAGGATTACGGTAACTCCCATAGCTCATGCATTGTATGAGGTGTTTGGCCGCACACTCTTAAATGTCGAAAAGTTTAAAAAAAACTTTAATGAATTTTAAGGATGTTTTATTTGTTTCGTCGACGGCGAATGAGAAGAGAATGAGCATTCTTGTCCAAAGAAGCAGAATTAGTTTAGCAATTTGAATAATTCAGTAAATTAGCCATTTGACTAGGGATATTCTAAATCAGTCTAACTTGACTTTGATTATCTGCGTGGATTTCATTTCATTTTGTCCATTGTGGCGTCCTGCATTTATTCCAGTTTTCCTGCCAAAATCCCTTTTATTTGTTATTTTCAGCCACTTTAATCTATTGCCGTGTTTTCTACAATGTTCGCTCTTTTCCCCATCACCTGGTCCCTCCTGGTCACCTTCAATATGGGATTGGTTACCTTCTTCATGGCGTTTTGGGTCATCTTCTCTCGAGAGAAGTCGAACAGCAGGAGGAGTGGGTTAAAAACATTTTGTTAGATTATAAAAACTACCTTTGCTTAGAAAGACATCATATTGTAAAAACAAAGAAATTGTTTCTAATTTCTTCTAAGTCAATTTTTTTTATTTCAGGCTCCTCTACTTACAACTTCAAGCAGTCCAAGCCCGTCACCGAGTCCACCAAACTTTGAGAAAAATAAATTCATTCTATTCTGTTTGTAGTCTTCAAAACTCATGGTGAAAGGGAAAACATTGGGGTACAAACCAGCCATGAGACAAATGTGGCGTCGAGTCGGCCAGCCGAATACATTTTTTCCAGCTGCGGTTAAAAGGGATATATCATTTGTACAAAAGCTTATCTTACTGTTAGAAATAAATGAGGATGAAAATTGCCCGTCGATTTCCAGAGACTTTGTGAGAGCTTGGTCTGAAGTGTACTGGATTGGTTGTAATGAAACTGAATTTGTGTTTTACAGCAGGGAAGAGTTTTATATGTCTCATTTACTTGCAAACCCGATATTAATAGTATTGCGATTGAGGAAATTCAAAAGTTACCAGTTTTTTGAATTTCGTTTATTTGTTGTAATAAAGTCTTTACTTATACACTTCAATAAAATACTTAAGTTAAAGAAAAACGGAGTTGTAAGCAAACACTGGTATGTTGAAACTTTCCATTCTTCTAATTCTTACAATCTATGCTCAATTTATGCAGATTTCAACAAATTTGACTATTTGATAAACCGAAAATTTGACTTCCATTACCTAATTTGCCTAATAAAAATAGACGTGTCTTCCCAATTGTCATCAACGTCCGCTGTTCTCTCTTTTTTAAACTCTGTCTCTCTTTCTCCTATCTGTCAACACCCTCGATTCCTTTCTTCCTTCATAACTTTCAGTCTTTCCCTTGTTGCCTACAATGCTTGGTCTGTTCCCCATCGAGTGGTCTTTCTTCATGGCCTACAACATCTGGATGGCCAGCTTCGGATTCACCTTTTGGTTCGCCTTCTACCGCAAAAAGTCAAATGACAGGATTGGTGAGTTCTAATTTTATATTCAGACTCCGCCAAGTAGTAGGAGCTAAAAAGGCCACCCATTACTGACTCTGTAATTACCGTTGCTATCACTTAATGAATGATTTCCCTATTTATTTCCTAATTTATTACCCAAACTTCCAATCTGAGGAACAAAGATTACGAATGTCATCTTTTTGAAACTCAATTTCATTTTCAGACTTGCCTCACTCCAACTGCGACACCGTCATCCATCTGGTCAAGGATTGAGATAGCTTATCCAATAAAAAGTTGTAGCAAGTGATATGGGCTTATGTCTGAAGGAGAATCCAGTTGTACAGAGGCAAATGGGCAAAGAAAAGGCCGAGTCAGATAGAGATGTGATTGGGCCATTTCGATGTGTGTAAAAGACAATCTATTTAACTAAAATTTTCCAAGAGATTGAGCGATAGATTTGTCATGCTGAGGTAACATAGAACACACATTTATTGGGACATAAGGCACTAAATTAAAAACAAGTAAATGATTAGATGGACACCCAATTGCACTGGTACAGTTTATTCTCTCATCTCTTAACATTCATTCTATCATTGCTTCCTCCAGTCATCCCACAGTCTGTTCGTCGTCCCTCCTTACGCGGAAGTGGAAGATTCCCTTGGACCGCTCCACCAGATAGTCGAGGTAGTACTGGTAGACAAAGTGCCTCGGCAGGAAGTCGTAAGTCGTCTTGTGCTTGTACTCGTACGTGGTTCCCTTGAACGGCTCCAGAGCCTTCTTCAAAGCCTTCGTCGCCTCCCAAAGGTTGTAGTGAGGAATGCGGTTGAAGAGGTGGTGCACCACATGACCTACATCGATTGGAACTCTCTGGGATTGAAAGGATCTACCGTTTGTCATGTTGTGGCCGACGTATTCGATACCGAAGCCGTAGGTGCGGTCGACTGTCTGCAGTTGGGCGCGAATGTGGTGCCACTCCTCCTCTCCGTAGACTTCTGTTTTGTAGTCGTAGTGCTGGAGGTAGGTCACTATGTTGATCATCAGGCCAAGGCAGAGAACGGGAATGATGTAGTACTTGGTCCAGGGCCACAGCTCCCAGTCGAAGCACCACAGTATGGCCTAAAATAGAAAGTTAATGAAATTTGTAAAGAGTAGGGATAGAGAGAGAGAGAGAGAGAGAGAGAGAGAGAGAGAAATAAAGGGGATATACTACCGTTGCGAATCCAATACAAGAAGCGGAGCTAATGGCACACTGAATCCTCTCCAAAGGCGTGTTGTACATGTCACCGAAGGGCCAATAGTGCGATCCATCGGGAAAGCCAAAGATCAGATAGAAGACGTGCATTCTGTAACCAATGGGTTTCTGTTTTCATTCTTCCCAGTTACATTAAGGGCTGCGTGAGGGGATTGTTCTTGACGGCCACCTTCAGCCAATGCGTCTCCGCCACCAAGTGTTCCGTGTACCAAGTGTGATGGGCGTCCTTACCTACGTGGTTAGTGTGCTAAACGTCTGTGTTACTAAGACTCCTAAAAACTACCGCGTGGTGCTTTTGATGGCTCATTCGGAAAGGGTAGAAGGGCATCATCATTGGAGCGGAGGCAAAGTGGCCCAGTAGATCGTTGAGGAAGGGGTTGGTGGCCAGGGAGCGGTGCCATCCGTCGTGGGAGATGGAGAAGAGGGAGAAGAAGGCAATGGTCAGGACGCAGTACCAGAGGATAAGACCAAGGAGACCGAAATACTCGAACAGGGGAGAGGAGAAGAAGACGCCGGCGATCAGGCAGTAGTCCTGGAATGAATTGTTTCTTTTATCTCTCTCTCTCTCTCTATTTTCTTTACCTTGACCAGATAGTAGAATCCCCTCTCCGAGTCCACACGAAAGCAGTGTCTCGGAATGGCCTTCCTCAGCAGGTCCAGTCGCGGATGAAACAACGGGTCCTAAACCTCTCTTATGCTACTCCCCTTCTCCACTCTCACCCTCTGTGGTCCAATGGTTTTCCCAGCTTCCGACACAGCAGGCGAAGTGGTACTGTAAGTAGGAGTGCCGACAGCCGAGGTTACGGTAGTCTTCTGAACGGCCGTCTTGACCGGAGAACCCGCGAACTGCTTCTCCGACCGCAGGGAAGACGGCATGGCGAACGAGTGAGGCAGCCGGGAAACGCAGTTCGACGTGAGTTTCGTAGGATAATGACGTAAAATATGAAACTATTATTTGGTACTCGAGATGAACTCGGCTTCTTTCTGGATCTCTGTGCGTGTATTTGTCGCATCTTCCCAGAAAACTTTCCTCGTGGAAGAAGAAGATATCATTGAATTAGTTCACGGTCGGATGACACATAAAGTCAAACGCGAACGGCAAAGATATCAGGATTCCAGAGAGGCCAAATAAGAAAACAGACAGACTGAGTGTGCCAATTGCTGAAATGAGCCCAGATGACATAGATAGAGACCGGTGTCATGGTGGACAGAGACATAGACAGAGACTGGCAAGCAATGTGTTTGGTGCCTTCTTTAGCATTTCATTAATCCGCGTATTGTCACGCTTCTCTCCCTTCTCATCTCATTTCTCCCAGCCGGTCCTCCCTGTGCGGTTTCTCCCATGAGGCTCTTTCCAAAGTGTGAGTTTCCTTTCTCATTTCTTTTCCAAATCTTTCTTTAGCCCTCTTTCTTCTACTTTTGATGATCCTAGTGATCGTGTCCGGGCAGGATGAAGATCCATCTGCGACTATGGGTTCAGCCACAGATATCACTGAATCTACGGAAACTACTGATGCCAGCTCGATCACCGGGACATCTGAAACACCGACTTCATCTGAAGCACCGACTTCATCTGAAGCACCCACTGAGACTTCCACCTCTCCAACCACACAGGAAAGTACGACTCAACCAATTACGTCAACGACCACAACAACGACCACTACAACTACCACAGCTAGTACCACAACTACGACTACGACTCCAGTGCCAACTACAGACAAGACCACTGCAGATCAAGCTACAAGTAGAGCCACGGTCGGAGGTTTAACAAGCACCGCAAAGACTGAAAGCACAAGTGAGTTTATAGGGTTGTCTCTCTCTCTCTCTCTCTGTCTCTGTCTCTTTATCTTTATCTTTCTCTCTCTCTCTCTCTCTCTCTATCTTTTCTACTTGATGGTTTCAGCTCGAGCTGATGGGAAGGGGCCCGATGGTGTAAATGGAACTAACAGCAACCAGGGAAATGTAAAGCCTAAGAAAACTGTTCTAAAAGTAACTGTTTAGGGCAATGGGAAAAATGGCGAAGACGGGAAAGACTCGAAGAAGAAAGAGCCAAACGCCGGGATGTTCTGGGGCCTCTTCGTCGGATTCATCCTCAGTGCTCTGATTGGACTGTCAGGGATGATCTTCTTTGGAATGAAGATTATGAAGAAGGACGGAAAGAAGAAGGACAAGAAGAAGGGGAAGAAGAAGAAGGAGAAGAAGGAGAAGACTGCCCAGGAGACTACTGGAAACGGGGAATAAAAGGGAATAAACTGATAAGTGTGTCAGACTTTCTTCATTTGTTTTTTGGGAAAAGCACAGAAATGTGCTTACTATTGGTGCTTACTATTCAATATGCCAATTATGAGCTCTAGCAATGTTCTATTTTCCAACTTTCACTCTTGTAATTCTCACGGAGGTCAATCAATAAATATATCCGCAGAATATTTTCGCTGACCTGAGACCACAAAGGATTATCGCCTCTAATTTTATGGCCATTGGTTAAGGTCAAGCAATGGATTCCTCACTTTGGCGCCTTATTTTTCCGCTTTTGCCTAACCGCTTTAATGTTTTGAACATCTCTGGTATTCACTCCATTCCCTTCCGTTTATATGTATGTCTTTCCCATACTTTTATTAGAAAAATTCTATCTAACGAGGTTCCGTTTTCAGATTTAAAAGAGCTATTGTGAGCCATGGATTCTCTTCTCGATGATGGTTACGAGTTTGTAGAGATGCCGAAAATTGATGTGCCCACCGATGATGAATGTGCCTCTCTCGAACCGAAGGTATGCCTCATTCCTTTAGCATTGACACATATTTGTTTTCACTACGTTTTTACTCTTTCATCTTCTTTTTAAAGGTTGTGCAGCCAGCGGAAAAGCCGAAGATACAGCTGAAGGAGCGCGTTGTTATTATGAATAGTGGTTTTAAAAAGGTACCCGTAAAACTTCGCCTTTTTAGCCGTTGTTAAGGAAAAACTCGTTAAGAAGGAAATCGAGAAGGAAATGGATGAATCTGATTTTGGTAAAATTTATATCAATTTTGGATATTTCTTCTTTTTTTTTAGAACTCGCAGACTTGCCTTATTGTATTTACTTGGTGATTCTTTCTTTCGTCCTGCTGGTGCTGTATACTCCTGTCGGTCGCCCCCTCTTCAAGTAGAAAACAATCAACTCAAGTCTCCTGTGGAATTTGTGAAATTTCTTGTTTTCTCATTAAAACATTTGCTTTATTTTTTTTATATTTTGACTCACTCGCCTAGCCGCCTACTTGCCTACTCGCATATTTGTGTATTTTGTTTTTGTTCTTTTGTGCTCCTACTCTTTTTCTCTCTCATTCGCCTACTCGCTTGCCCTGAATTGTATTTTTAAAATAAAAATCCCCAATGTTTGATTGTCCAAAGCAAAAAGATTACCTGATTGTTTAAAGCGGCCTTGGGAACGATGGAAAGGGAACAAGATCGTGAGAAAATTTGTAGATTCAAATTGTGACATGTTCTTTTTCTAGTTTATTCACCAAGGTGAGAAAATTTGGAGAAATTTGAAATAAATATATTTTATTAAACGAAAACATGTTATCTGACTGTTTTCCTCTTTCTAAGATCACTTCCGCTTGGGCTCCTCGGTGTCCCTCTTGTTCTGCCTCACGCGCACCTTGTGGTTCACATCCTGGACGATGGAGTAGTTGCTCTTCTCCTCGGCCGAGGTGGCAGACGTCGTCACGGTGGCCGACTGGCCTCCCTTCTGCACATGGTTAGAGTACATAAACACCATCGCCTCCTGAAGCTTTACCTTAACTTGGAAACGCTAGAAACCAACCGATCGGTCATCCGCAGGAGCCACGTAGATGTGGGCCGGTCCGCGAACGTGGTAGTTGCTGTCGATCGCTTCCATCGGCTTCACCGCCTGAACTTCCGTCCAGCACCTGAAGCTTTTGTCTTATTTCTGCTCTAACCTTGATTTCAGGCTAAAAGTTGATTTGGAGAAAAGAAATCAACCCAATGATGGCAGTTTTGTTGCCAGGAATATGCAGAAGAGAAGGCCGCACGCAGACAAAGACATGGTGGTCCATATTCTTCATGAAGGTCTCGTATTCAATGGTACTGTATCTGAAAATTAGAAAATTGTATAATTTTCTTTTTGAACAAACGGGCGAGCGTGTTTGAATTCCGCAATGATCCTGTCGATCTGCATGTGCCTCGACTGTTCCAAGTAGAGGTTTCCGGGAAGGGTGAGCATGTGGTTCAACGTGTCTCTCTCCAGATACAACAGCTCGCAATAGGTAGTCGCCTCGTACCTAATCTTTTCATTTTCAGCAGAGAATTGATTTACCTCCTTTTGGGACAGGTAATCGGCAGGACTTTACCCTTCTTTCCCATCATCAGAAGATTTCTTCCGCCGAGCAACTCTCCCTGGTGCATGTAGAACTCGTGGATGTATTGACTTCCTTCGATGGCTCCCGTGACCCTAGAAGTTGCGTTTACATTCACAAAAACCACTCTCTCTTAATTTTTCATTAAAAAGTTGAAAACTCACTTGCAGATTCCCTTCTTGATGTAGGCTATGCGTTCTCCGTTGAGAATGATCTGAGTCCCGGGCTGAACTTCGTGATGCTGAAATTTTAACTTGAACTCATACCAAGAGTTCATTTTCATACGTCGGCCAAGGAGAGCTTTCCAACGAGGTAATTCTTGAGGATGAGGGAATTCTTTGCTCCAATCTTCTTGATCCAATTGATCTTTTCCAGCCAGTCCCTGAAACAAGTTGATAGTGAAATATTTTGAAGTTTTCAAATTGATTGCAAGTTCCAAACTCACTCTATGCAGGTGTCAGGGACGGTCAGAATGGCATCGGCGCTGATTCTCAGCTCAGAAACAACATCGTTCCACTTTTCTTCTGCGTCTTCGGGCATGAAACCCTCCCTGAATGCAGTTGTGACTTCAAACTTTCAGTTAAACCTACTTTTTGAGCCCTTTCAATTGCTTCGACAGTTCGTGGGACATCATCCTGGCTGCCTGACGAGTCTTGATCACAGACACTAGATCCAATTCATTCGAATGTTCCCTCAATTCGTTTCTCATAATGGCGTCGATCAGCTGGAATGATTCAAACATTAAAATTCGCAAAGAACCCAACCCTCTGGAATATTCTAGCTTCTTTGCTCAATATTTTGTATGCAGCCTCGCTGAATAATTCTCGCTGGAATTTGGTGTCCTTCATCAGATGCAGCAGATACATGAGGAAGGCCAGACGAACACGTTCATTCAGTTCCTGGATTAATTTCATTTCAAAGTCCTGATTAAAGAATGACCTGTCGGAGCTGGCAGTGTTCTCGGAGTGTGACGACCAGCACCGGGAAAAGCCGGAGGATTCTGTAGAAGACACTGGTCGCAGTCAGGCCAACGATAGTCCACTTGGTGGTGTTGCAAAAGTCTGAAACAAACAAATGATATCACACAGAAAAGGGAAGATTCTTTCAAATTGTACAGCTTCCTTGAAAGGTATAAAACACTCGATTTACCTGATTCAGAAGTTTCGCACTTTGAACAAGCCCTCCCGTCTTTGAATTGGAAAATCAGCGTCAAAATGTAGGCAACGAGAATGAGGAGAAAGTTTAGAATGGTAAAGACGAATTCCTGAAGTTTTGTTGAAAATGAATCGGTAGAAAACCAACCCTTGATCCCATTCTATTCCAACATGTGCGTTTTCCCACAGCCTTGTTGGCCGGGTCCTCCTTCCATCTCTTGTTCTCCAGATGCAGCAGGTAAATGGTCTCCAGGACAGTCATCAACACCACCAATCCGAAGAGGAGGAAGACCACGCTCTGCCAAATCAAATCTTCCGCGTATTCGTTCTCCTGATGTCTTCTCTTAAGTAAACGATGAATTTCAAAGTAAAATTCCACCAACCAAGCCGGAAAAGACGACGTTGGCCAGAACGGACATGTAGCAGATCATCATGAGCGTCTGAGCAATCCACCACCTGAAAAATGAAATAAAAGATTAAAGTATAAAACCCACTTTTCAAAGCTGCGTCCCATGAGAACACTAGTATTTGATTTGTCGTCAAAGAGCGGTCTTCCTGCCATTCCACCCATGAAATCTAGCCAAGAGTTATTTTTGAAAAACCCCTGAAAAATTCCATTTCTGGATGTAAATCCTGAAACATTACATAAATCCTATCGATGACCTTTGCGAGACACCTCCGGAGACGACCACTTTCCACGCGTTCCAAGTGCTCTGAAACATAGAAGTAAGAGATTTCTAGAGGTTTCCGACCTTTAATGTCTGTCAGAGTAATGGTCCCTTCGTCTATTCCGTGTTCCAGAAGAGAAACGATGATGTGCGAAGTGGCACCGGAGACGGCTCCAGTTGCCCACGCGTCGTGGACCTGAAACATCAGAGTGATGTGTTTCCATCCGAAGAGAAATCCTACCTTCGCCAGAAGAATTCCGTAGAGCCCGATCTTGGCGTCACTTTCATTCTTCTTCTTCACCCGTTCCTCGTTCGGCACCTCCCTTCCCTCCCACAAGTCCTCGTCGTCCATATCCTCCCCCGTCACCTGGAAAGATCTCGTTCCAGATCAGAACTACTCTTACTGTATCAGAAGTATTCGTCATGTGCTTTGAAGTGTGCTTGATCGAATCTCTCAAAGTTTGCATCACCACACTCCAATTGGCTCCATTCAAGTACCAGCTGTTCGTCTCCTGCATCTCTTTTAATTGAGCATCCATCTGAAAACTTTAATAAAATTGTAGAATTAACCATCCAACCTGTTTTTCGAGGAAATGAGTCAAACGGAGGCATGTGTCTTTGATGTAGCGCGATCGTTTGGTTGTTCCTTCCTTCTGTGCAACAGCAGAGAAGGTCATTCCCTAAAATATGGCACTAGAAGATCAGTAAATAGGTATTGAGAGTTGGAGGTATACAGAATAAGAGAGTAAGAGTTAGAGTAAGAGAGAGAGAGAGAGAGAGATAGAGAGAGAGAGAGAGAGAGAGAGAGAGAGAGAGAGAGAGAGAGAGAGAGAGAGAGAGAGTGAGCCCTACCTGGAACAGAAGGCAGGCGCATGTCATGGAGCAGGTGAGGAGCATGATCATATTGCAGTCTTTGTTATCCTCCAATCCTTCCATCTTCGTGAGTTCCATCGCCAATAAAAGTCCCAGGGCTCCTCTAAGTCCTGCGTAGGAAAGAATGACAAAGTCAGACTTTGGTGGCTGCCTCGTTGTCGTCTTTTTAAAAACTTGGGAAGCCTGACAATTAGTTTTACATTTTTTTAAATTGAATAGCTTACATAGTAGAAGAAGACTATGGACATAATTCTGGCGAAGAGAGGCATCGGGTAGATAAGAAGACCCTCCAATAGAATGAAAATGTCGATGCTTTCGATCGTCTTGTAAGTGTGCATGGAGACCTCTTTCTGAAAATGTATGTTTGACACTAAGACATTTCCTCTTCTTTTCTTAATTTTATCAATCAACTAACCGGATCTGTGAACATCTCCTTTCCCACAATGTATCCCGCAAAAATGAAGATGACATTGTTTGCATAGTAGCCGAGAGTCTGCCACAGTTTCAGACACAGTTCCGATGTTTCTGGAGACATTGTTTCCCTAAAACAACCTAACTGCATTGTAAGGAAAAGGGTATACTTGTAGTAGTTGAGGGTGACTCCGAAGAAAACGAGGCCAAGGGCTGAGGAGCCGTGGATCTGCTCACAGAAGACGAAAGAACCATAGACCGCAAAGACTATCAGGGCCTAAACGTTTGTTACGCGAAGAATGTGCAGGAGTGCAACCTGTCTCTTCTTCTCGCTGTCCAGTTGGCTAACTGCCCAAGACACAAACCAGGCGAGGATGAATCCGATGATGGAAGAAGCAGCGATGCACATGATTAATCCAACGATCATTCCCTTCCACTTCAGCTCATGATTTGGAATCGACTCAAACTACGAAAACCAATTAAAGACGAACAGATATGCCAACCTTTAGAAATTCGGCGAGGATTCGATAGGCTGTGAGGGCCAAACCGTCGTTCAGAAGAGATTCTCCCTCGATCAGAATGCGCAGCCTGTGGGGAGCTCCATACTGCTCCAACATGGCCACCACTGCCACTGGATCTGTGGCCACCAAAATAGAGACCAGAAGAACAACCTGAATCCTATTTAGTACTTCCTTTTGACATTCGAACCGAAGTGATGGCACAACGGTGAGTGGTGTAGAGGACGGGCAGAAGCAGGGCGGAAGAGATGGCCAGGGAGAAGACGTAGACGGAGACCGTAAGGGCGGTGATGAAGGGAAGCTTCGCGAAGAAGGTGTGGGAGTTGATTTTGAAGGAGGATTCAAAGATCAGAGGAGGCAGGAGGATCTGAAGTCAATGGTTTTCAATTTCAAAGTGGGTGGGTTACGGTAAGAACAGTCTCCGGTTGAAGATTGGACCAACAGAAACGGGCATCTATTTGATTGATGGTCTCCGAGGGAATACAGAGATTCATGAAGACACTGGCGATCAGGGCGAATCCGAACTGCATCACACTGTCGGGAATTCCGAGAAAGTGCATTCGTTTGTTCACCTAAAGCATTTAAATAGATATAGACAGAGTAAGAGAGAGTGAGAGTGAGAGACATAGAGAATAGGAAGTACTCACCTCATCCAAAATGAGGCCAATGAAAACGGCAAAGAACGGGAAGAGTAACTGATCGATTCCACCGCTGTCATCATGTCCCATCTGAAGATTCTCAATAAAGAGAGAAAGAGAGGGAGGGTTTGGGGAGAGGGGAAGGGGAAAGGCGTACTCACCGTGGAGGAAGAGGACGGAAAGAGTTGAGAGCGGCCGAGTTGGCTTCATTAGCCTAAATTACGAATAGGCTAATTGAGATATTCAAATTGATTGAAATGAGGCAGCTACACTCAGGTCTCCGTTTAACAGAAAATGTCGTGGGGTGACCAAATCACGTTGTTTTAGTCTCTTACACGATTCTCCTCAATCACTCCTCACTTCAATGTGTAAAACAAGGGATGGTGTTGTTTCTATTTAAAAATAGAAGAATAATAGTGAGTATGTAGATTTTGAAAGGTAGGTTCTTGCATATGGAGAAAGTTCGATGGCCTAGGTTTCACTCAACCAACATGTCTCCCTTATCACTTCCCCGGTGAGAGAAACCCCAAATAGCTCACAGACAAAGATGTTAGAAAAGAGCGCTCCATCTGAGGGAGGAGCAATTCTCTGTGATCAATGAAATTGTGCCCTTTGCTTATTTTGATAGATTTGATCGTTCATATGATAAGAACTGCCAATAAAATAAATAAACGATCTACTCATTTTTAATACAGTTTTTTTCTCGCAAAAAGGTTTATTTAAGTTTGTGTCTGGATGTTTGATGATGATTGAATAGTATGTGCAGGCGTCGTCCTGCAGAACCACCCCTTGATGACTGCTCTGTAAATGGGAAGACAGATAAGGACAGCCAGGGGATCCACGATCAGCTGAATGCCCCCAATGAAGAACGTCAGACTGTTCAGAAGGGGAATCGTGTGGTTCTTGAGAGAATAGACGGACACCCACATGGAAACCGCCAGAATCAGAGGAATCGTCCCCTGGATTGTCAGAATCTTAACCAAGCCTTCAATGGAGGGTTTTTCAATTATTACCCAAACAGCTCTCCTATGCAATATCTTAATGGTCGTGCTTGTTGGAGGAAATCCACTTCTCATTCGACGAATAGTACAGAACAGGATTTGACGCAGAATGAGGGTTTCTAGACAGCAGGTGAAAGCTCCGAATCTTATATAAACAAGGGCGGTGGACTGAAAATAAGCAATTTTATGCCGATCTAAATAACTGTGACCTCCCAACGATCAGATGGATAGTGGATTCCAAAGACCAGGTAGCCTTCCAGTTTTTCTTTCAGGTCTGGTAGTTTAGCGAAAATCTCCTCGGATGGACAATATTGCTGAGTTTTGAAGATCTCAATCGGATTAATTTAAGGAGGAAAGAGAATTAAGCGATTCAATGAGTGAATGGGATAACTAAAAATACCTGTATCCAAATAAAAGGAGATATAATCAGCAACAAAGAGAGAAATAGGTAGATCCTCCTGACAGGACCATAATGGAAAATGAAAATGCGATAACCCATGCTGAATTGAGGCATCCAAAGCACAACCACTCCTGGGATGAAGGTGAATGCATCCAGAAGGAAAGCAGTCTTTGGGCCAAAGAAGGCCCCCATTCCAAAGACAGCAATCACCGCAGTTCCATCAGAAGTGGTGGTCACTACTTGATTGACGGTCATCCAAGCAGTGACAGTGGTTGCTATCTGGGCTATTGAAGACCACATGATCAGAGTGGCAAAGTTTCTGAATTCCTTGGGCGAATGAGCCAAGACCATGTAGATGACGATGGAATTGAGGGAAATTGCGAGGCCTGCTTCTGTTGTCGTCAATGTTCGGAGAAGAAAAACGGAAGTGGGGTCCATTGCCATTGTTGTTTCGATACAAAGTGCTTTAGCGGGGTAGGCTGACAGGGGTCAATAAGAATTCCACGAAACCCTCTGAAATTGCATGAAATTACGCATAAAACGTGTAAATTACGGCTTGCAGTCTAGAATCTCGTATCTTTTTAATAGGAGGTGGGTGTCGTCAACAAAGCGAACAAACTTCACAGGAAGAAGTGGCCATGACACATTTAGTAAACGAGAGGGGTGGAGCCAAGTGATACACGATTCTCCCTAATCATACATCACTAGGCTTGTGGGAAAACAAGGGATGGTGCTGCTTCTATTAGAAAATGAAAAAATAATAGTGTTATTTTCATATGGAGATGATGATGTTTGATGACCTAGGTCGCTGCTACGAATAGTTGTTTGTTTTTCAAGACACCGATTAGTTAGAATTAGGAAAGGAAGTGGGGAAAAGTTGCGAATCTGAATGTGAAACTAATGGAGACACTCATTCCAAAAAGTGCAGATAGGATTATTCAGGTGACATTGCTGAATTCTGCGTCTATGTTGTTGCTGAAATTCTACCGTGCCTTCTTTTAGCAAGTGGCCTTCCAGAATGCTTTGCTTTCAAGACAAAGTGGCCTTAATTTGTTTGGGTGAAAATATCTCATTCCTTTTCACAAAACCGGAGAGTTGATTCAAGTGTCTCATCTTTCGTTAGATTCCTCTAGGTCCACCTTACCGTAAAGGTCAATTGTTTTCGTTTGTAGTTACATTCAGATCAAATTTCAACATTCCTTTTTGTGCCCAGTTTACGCAACCATGATAAATGGTAATTGGAAAAGAGACAAAAAGTGTGGTGTTTGCTTCATTCTCAACTAGAATCTTCTTTCCGTGTTTTGCCCCCGAGAGACAAACAAATAAGCAGAAAACTTAGAAAAAGAACAAAACTTGCTCAAATTTGTTTTTAAAAAACCAAGTGGTCGGCTCAGGGATTGCTTACCAAACATTTAAGTATTGCCGTTGGCAATTAAACTTTCTTCAGATGCCGAATGCAAAAAAGCGAAGAAGATGGTTAAACCAGCATATCAAAGGTTTATTGAATAATGTGACAGCAACTGCTCCGAAGTGAGACGGGAGCATGTTGGTTATGAAAATAGATGAAGAACGTTCTCCCCCAGTAGCAAAAGGAAGCAGTAAGAGTGAGGAATAAAGTGTCTTGATCAGATCCCCATCAAAGTTTCGTAAAGCTTGATTAATTAATGGAAGTCTCACTGAAAATATATAAATACGAAATCATTTTTTCCTAAAGAGCCGCAGTGAACAAGTCATTTCCAAAACTTGTTTTGTTACATTTTGTAGAGCAGAAATTACCCTGCCTGGGTAAAAAAAATGCGACCCCCAGTTGAACTGAAGAAATGTTATAAAATATCGGGGAAACCCATTAATTTTACCTTTTTACGCAACGTTTATAAAGCGCGGCTTCAATTTACCAACCAATTTCCTATTCCCAACTCGGCAGTTGATTCAATTCGCCCCCGCAATGATTAATCTATCGGTGTGGCTCATTTTTCTCCGGTGTCGTAGAGGCCTAGACTCTTCATTATTTCTTTTCCTTTGGGTGCACCCCACCAGCATTTTTTGCAGTTTCTGGCAACTCAAACGTAATCATTCACACTCAATTTCAAAGAAATTCCGCAACATCGTTCAGAATCACGCTTGAATGATGCGTTCGTTTCCTGAAACAAAAACCGAATATAGTCAAAAAGCTGGCTTGTTCAAAGAGCATAATTTAATCCCCAAGCTATCAGCGGCTGCAAACTTCTTATACCGACTTTGAAAAATCTTTTGTAGACACATTTTTGTTTGCTGTTGCTGGTCATCCTCAATTGCATGGCCCTTGTAATGCTTTGTAAATTTAAAGTCCTATCGATAAATACCTGGCCTCTTTCAGATTTATTCGGCGGATCCTGAAACACATTCACTTCAGCCATGGCAATGGACCCCACCTCCATTCTGGTTCTTCGGCTAGTCACCTCAACTGAAGCATTCCTCGCCATCTCCCTCAACTCCATCGTGGTCTACATGGTGTTGGTCCATTCGCCGAAAGAATTCAGAAACTTTGCCTCCCTCATCCTTTGGTCCTCAGTCGCCCAGATCTTAGTCTCCCTCGTCGCCTGAATGGCTGTCAACCAAGTCGTAGCCACAACCCCCGACGGCACTACAGTCATCGCCGTCTATGGCTTGGCATCTCTTTTCGACCCACAAATAGCCTTCTTTGTGGATTCAGTTGGCTTCATATTCGGAGTGATTGTAATGTGGCTGCCTCAATTCAGCATGGGCTATAGAATCTACCTTTTGCATTACAAATCGGCAAAGAGGGGGTACATGTTTCTCGCTCTAATGATTATCATATCTCCTTTTATTTGGATACAGGTTGGTCATTCTTCTTTATGAGCAAATGACCTTCACCCACGGTACCTAAAACCTATTTAAATAAGCCGTGAAAGAACTTCGTTCAAAGGAATTGCAAAAATCCACCAATATTTCAGATATACAACGTACATCAGTATTGCCCAGCGGATGAAATTTATAATCAACTTCCCGCCCTAAAAGAAAAGTTGGAAGGGCACCTAGTGTTTGGGATTAAATATCCAGCCGATCGCTGGGAGGTAACATCCACAAGAAATCGTATTATTTTCACTTTTCAGGCCACCGCCCTCATCTACATCAGATATTTGGCCTTTACCACTTGTCCAGAGACCCTTATTCTCCGTCAGATCCTTTTTTGGGATATTGAAAGAATCAGAAGAAAGTACTCGGGGATAGAAACAAATAGGTTGGCAATGCAGAAACAGTCAGTTTGGGTGAGGAATCTTCCCTTCAAAAACACTTAAAATTCAGATAATGACGATCCAAGGAGCGATTCCTCTAATTCTTGGAGTGGCCATGATAGTTTCAGTGTATTCTATGAACAACAATAGCAGTCCTTTCCTTAATAGTCTTTCCTTTCTGATCAGAAGAGTGGTACTGAGATGGATTAGTCGATCTAATCAGATTAAAGCCAGCAACTCTATGAATCCCATCCCAGTTAGACCTCATTCTGCAAGACCAACCGTTTGATAAACACTTGTGATAGTTGTTAATAAAAGATGAGATGGATAAACAAGTAACCTCGAGGAATCTTTTTCCCTTCACACCCCTTTTTCTACAAACTACAAAAATGAATACAATTACCTATTTATTAATATTTTCGTGTTTAAAGACTTTCCGTAGGCAGATTGACGTCGACTATTCATCTGACCTCTATCTGAAACATCAAAACAGTGAGATGTAATTGAATTCCACACACACAATTGAAAATGCATAAAATTGAGTTAACGTGGCAACCATTCGACGCGCAACTTGTCAGCAAATAAATACGTTTGACCGCAATAAAGTGCAATCATTTGCAACTGCAGATTCCGGGGTCTTTTGCAATTGCAAGGTGAAAAAATATTATCGATTTTTCTCAACGTAAATAAAATACATTTTTGGTTTATGAAATTGTCATAGCTCTTTTGTTTTACATGTCTTGGTTTTGATTTTTTGATTTTTAAGAAAAAAAAACAGGGTGAGACGGGCGTTAATTGCCATTCTCTGATGAATCGGGGGCGTTATCGGCTGAGATCAGAGAGGCAACTGTGAAAGGGGTGGTCGTTCTGTGGGGGCTGGCGGTTCAAAACCGGCGGTCACGATCGGAGACTGATCGGAGATAGGAGAGGTCAAAGGATCAAATGAAGGAAGGGTGCAAATTGGGTGCGAGGCAGAAATGCAGAAAGACCACCCAATACCGATAAAGAACTAACATAAATTTACACAAAAACAACTTCCCTCAAAATATGTTTTTTTCATCTGTCACATTGGGTGCAAAGTTTAAAAACAAGTTTTAACTTTTAAGTTAAAAAAGCGTGATGAATCTAAAATTCACATTTAAAATGTTTAAAAAGCAAAACTTTTTTTTAAAATTCGTGTTTAAGCACTGGTAATCAACATTTTACAACTTTTACAATATTAAAATAAATACTTTTTTCGCATTTCATAGGTCACCTGACATTTGCATACAAGCTCATTAATTTTAAGGCATTTTCAAACTGGCTTTTTGTTTTTACAAGATTCTTATCAATTTGATATTGTCAAACTAATATGAGTAATTAATTAAGGAACAAAATGTATAGACACTCAATTTATTAAAGAAACAAATGTTTTGAATTATTACTTCATATTCGGTGCATTTTTATCAAACTGTTTTCCATGCAAACCCTATCGCACCGATATTTTTACTAAATGGTCCATCTAAACTTTCCTGCGTCTCGCGCGGCCGTGCGGTCGGTCTCTCCCCCGCTCTTCCAACCGGGCCTGGATCGCCCGTCCTCAAGCCGGAATGGAGCCCCGTGAGGACGTAGCTCCACCCAAATGAGCTACAAGTCGTCTGCAGTCGCCCGACTCTCCCAGAAGCCTACGAAAAAGCTGCCCACGACAAGGAGAGCTGTACCAGCAACTTGGACGGAGGGCAATCATAGCCGATTCAAAGGAAACTGTGGATTGAACAAGATTCTTCGAGCTACCGTAGCGACAACTGTGATTCATTCTGGCGGTTCAGGGTGTATCCCTAGAGAATAAACCGTTTGTATGTATGTATGGTCCATCTCCCGGACAATATCTCGGACAGGTTTCAGCCCCACGCGGGTTACATCACTTTGCGTGGGGTGGATTTCGTTGACAAAGCAAAAAGTGTGAAATTCATTCAGCGATCCCCACTTGAGGGTACTGTAGTTTTTTTTAAAGTTGGGACGAAACCTTGTAAAGGAAAGTCTATTATTTATTCAGTACAAAAAACGAGGACATCATATTAATTAATCAACAACCGAGACAAGTACCATGTTTTGGGTTCCGTTGCTTCTAAAAACAATAAAGTTTTATTGTTCAACGCTAAAAATACATGCACATAGAAAAATGGAAAAATTTAAAAATGTATAAACAAAAACTGATTCTGCACAAAATAGAGTTTTTGTTTACAAAGTACGAATTTGGCGTTCATCGATTTCCGATTAGATTTTATTAAAGTTGGGGCGTAAACTTGTAAAAAAAATATTTACAGGTGCAAAATGCTTAAAATAATAAAATTGCAAATCAAAATCAATCAAATGTTTCATGACAACCTAAATTTTCGATCATGAATACATTATCATTATAGTTATGGAAAATCAAAAAACTTGGGTATGAAAATTGATTCAGCGCAAGTACGTAAACATAAACGTATAAATAAAAAGAAACAGTTTTAAAAACAGTTCAACGTTTTTCTATTGTTTAGAAGCTGTACTGGGTCCCGCTGTGTCCTTTGCCAATTCAACACAGGTAGTTTTTGTTACTGTTTTGATGATTCAATATTTACTAAGAGTATATATGATAGTCAGGAAGTGTCGAATTAGAGCACAACCGTGTGAAATCTCAGTTTCTGCAAAAAAAATTATTTTCAAAGTTTTCGGAAGACTTTTCAGCACGATGGAAGGGAAAAAATCGCTAAATAAACCTTCCAACTTTAAATATCTGTCTCCTGGAAGTGAAACAGGGTCGACTGTCTTAAACTTTTGACAGTGATGGCACTGTAAGAAAAACCGAAACACTCGTACAAAAAACTTCTTCTCTGACTTGTCAGTTATCGATTTTCTTTGTTAGTCTCGATCGAATAATTACGGTAGTGGGCGGGGACCAGGAGTAGGCGGAGCCACTTAGGTCAGTCTTGATCTGTATAAAAGGAAGTGGTTCTCATGAGAAGGCAGTCCATCGCCGACTCAGGGTGTTCAACTGTTTCCAGAATGAACTTTTTAAAAACAACAAAAGTTTATAAAAAAACTTCCATTTCCAGAAAGATGATTTGGGAGTCTCCGTTCACCTTTAACGCTGTGGCTGAAAAGTGCATCTACACCTCTGTCATGGAAACACTGGAGGAGAAGTCCAAGGAAACTCCGGATAAGAAAGTTTTGGTGAGTTGTTTAAGTAAAGATGTATTTTATTAAATTGTAAAACGCTTGGACAAGTGGGCAACAAAAATTGTTTTATTCTTCAAATTTTTCATTTCTGAAATTTAAAATTCATCCTGGTCAAAATTATTAGCAGAATCAACGTAGTTAGAAATAACCGACGAATGTAAACTAAAAGTGAAACTTCAGATTTCCGCCGAGAATGCGTCCCACTATCTCACCTACAAAAGCTTAATTTCTCAAGTGAAAGCCGTCGAAACATTTCTCCACAAACTGTTAGTTCCCGTTTGTTTATTTTTTTCTTATTTAATTTACTTTTTCGTATGAAATATAATTTCAGTGGTTTCGGAAAAGGACAGGTTGGGAGCGTCGTAATGCCCAGTTTCATCGAAGTGATCCCATTCTATTTGGCTGTGGTGGGTCGTGGAGGAATTTACTCTGGAATGTCTCCTCTTCTCACCGAATGTCAGTGTTTAGACATTCCTCTTACATCATCTGAAGTTTTTAGTTGAAATCCTGCGTCAGCTGGGCGACAGTGGCACCAATGTGGTGTTTACAAGTGGAGCCCTGCTGGAGAAGGTTGTGGCTGCTACTAAGAAAATGACTCACAAAGTGGTCAGTTCTCAATCAAATTTCAATTTATTCTTTTTTGTGACAAATAGAGTTCAAGAGATAGCAATTTATATTTATTTTTTTTTTAAATTGCCCAACCATCTTAAACAAATTGCCCAACCATCCCTTACCAAATAGTGTTTTTAAATCAATTTTTAAGGGTTTGCTGAATTTAATAGCAGAAACAAAAATAAAATTTAAAATAAAATAAAATATTGAGTTACATATTGTGTAAATTAAACTAAGAAAACACTTTGATTTCGGTTCTTTTCAGCACATCATCTGCCTCAACGCAAAGGAGGAATTCGACGGAGTTTTGGATTGGAAGGATGTTCTTCAAACGGAAGGAGAGGCTCCGAAACATGAAAATGACATCCACGATGTGGCTGTGATGCCCTACTCCAGTGGAACCACTGGGATGCCCAAGGGAGTCATGCTCAGCCACTACAACCTCATGTCTGCTGTGCTCAACAAAATAAAGTAGGTTTGACATTTTTATTGTTTAATTTATATTTTTTCCCGAAAGTTCAACTAAACTAAATCTATTTTTCTTTCATTTTGGCGTTTGAAACTTCTGATTGCCATCCAAAAATCACTTTCGCATTAATAAATTTGCGCAACATTGAACAAACGACATTAGCATTCAAATAGTTTAAAAAACATAGCTATTTTTGCAGTTTGAAACAATCTTTAATTTCCCGCCGGGAGTCGGTAGCGTTGAGTTATTGGCGTTTTGGCCCAAAATCTCTTGTGTTACCGGCCCCCGGCGGGAAATATTGGATTGTTTCTTCACAAGACCGATAGTGCCTTAAAATGTTTTTTTCGTTGGATAAAAGTTTTCATTTGAAAAAATAGAGTCAATTCTTATTTGGAAAAAAATCTTCGAGGAGAACAGTTGCTTAAAAATCAAAACCCCTCGAAAAAATTTAGTTTGATTTTATTCCTATAAAAAGAAAAACCGATAAATTATTTTTCTTTGCATTTTCAGACACACGGATGACTACGTACCTCGACCACAGTGCCCCCTAAAAGGCTCGGAACCCGTATGGGATCGTCCGCAGCTTCTCTGCATGCCCTCCTACCACATCTCTGGGAAACTGCTGGTCATCGCCCATTTGGTGGCTGGTTCCACTGTAGTTATGATGAGTAAATTCGACATCAGAGTTTTCCTCCGATCAATCGAACATTACAAGGTAATTAGAGATATATTAAGGCATGCAACAGGATATGTTTAGGTGTGGAATGTGACCATCTCCCCTCCCATTCTGCTTCAACTGGTGAAGGACCCATTGGTGGAGAAATACAACCTCTCCTCCTTGGGTTATGTGAAGAGTCTGGCAGCCCCTCTTGGCCCCAAATTGGCAGGAGAATTTGTCAAGAAGTACCCGGACGTCATGCTAACACAATGTAAGCGTTCTCTCTCTCTCTCTCTCTTTTCCTCTATCAACTGACAATACATTTAAAAGTTGCAGTTCTAATAAAACTATATGTTTCAGTGTACGCCATGTCAGAATGCATGCACCCCTTCTTTGTAAACTGCGACAGGAAGGACAACTTTGCAACTGGAGGCTACGTGGCTCCGGGCTACCAAGCCAGGATCGTCCATCTGGAGACTGGAAAGCCACTGAGAGCCAATGCAGAAGGAGAAATTTTCATCAAAGGACCGAGTGTGATGAAGGGGTACCTCAACCGACCCGATGCCACAAAGGAAGCCATCGATGAAGAAGGATGGATGCACACCGGTCAGTTAGAAGGAATTGAAAAATAAAACAACACAAAAAAGACAATCGTGTTTTAGACAAAATAAACTTTAAAAATATGTGAATATATTTGTTTCAGGAGATATCGGTTACATAAACGACAAAGGAGAGCTCTTTGTAGTGGACAGGAAGAAAGAAATGATCAAGGTCAATGGAGTTCAGGTAATTTTCAACTTTGAAAACATTGATGACAAGGGGCTTCGATTATTAGAATTTAAGGGATTATCGCATTAAATAATTAGAAAACAATGAACCGAAGAGAGTCCGAAAAATTTGATTTAAATGTTCAGCTTTCCCTTGGCACACTAATATACGAAATTTACTATGAATGTGTTTACAGACAGAAATTTCAGGTTGCTCCTGCTGAAATCGAAAGTGTCTTGGTGGCCGACCCCAGAATCGAAGACGTCGGAGTGGTGGCAGTTCCTCATGCGAAACACGGAGAGGTCCCAGGAGCATTCATTGTGAGAAATGATCCCCATCTGGATGAAGACGCCATTATGGAGATAGTCAGAGGTTTGTGAGAAATCAGGCTATTAACATCCCGGGGCTACATATAGAATCACCACAAACAGACCAACACACACACTTTTTAAAAATGTGAAAACTTTTAGAACACGTGGCAGACTTCAAATGGCCCGATGGTGTGATAGTCTTTGTCGACAGAATCCCGAAACTTCCATCTGGAAAGATCCTGCGCCGCCACCTCCGAGAGCTGGTCGACAGAGTCAACTGATGCCCAGTGGCGAAATAAAGTGTTTTTGATGGATTTTATTACTCTTACGTTTTAAGAATGATGTGATTTTTAAAAACACTGAGCACGTATATTATGAATAGACAATTTTATTCACGAAAATTTCTGTGTCCAATCTGAAAATTATATGCTGTGGTTTGATACAAGACGATTTTTTTGCATAAGTTTAATAAAATAATTTAACAGTGGTAATAAAAAAAAATCAAACAACATCTGTTTCAACGGAAAACAATTGTGTTTTCTAAGGAACAGAAATTATCGTTTTCGCGAAACTTTTTGATTTTGCTTCTTTCACGAAGAGCTCTTCATTTTTAAAAAGAGAAAATAAATTGTTTAAAAACGAAGAGCTCTTCATTAAAAAAAAGATATACTGTTTAAAAACGATGAGCTCTTCATTTATGAAAAAAGATAAATTGTTTAAATACGAAAAGCTCTTCATTTTTGAAAGAGCAGTTAAATGTCTCAAAAACGAAGAACTCTTCATTTTTGAAAGAGAAAATAAAATGTTAAAAAACGAAGAGCTCTTCATTTTTAAAAGAGAAAATAAATGGTTTAAAAACGAAGAGCTCTTCTTTTTTGAAAAAAGATAAATTGTTTAATTAAAAGATAATTTGTTTAAATACGAAAAGCTCTTCATATATGATAAAAGATTGAAAACTTTAAGAGCTAGAAAAGGCGCATATCTTCAATATGATATTAGGATTCGACATTTTGAAATGAAATCCGTAATAATCCATTTTCCCCGATGGAATCATCTGGAAAGCCGGTTACTGAAGCGCTGCCCATGGAGTTAGCCTACCATTCTTTGATGCCCAATTGAATGTACTTCAAAGGGATTTTGTCCGATTTTGCCAAAAGTCTTCTGTTTTCAAATAAAATCGATTGGAATATTTCGGGTTTCAATAAAAGCAGCCCGAGCGGACAAAGGCAATGACTGGCTGTGCTGAAAACAAACATTTCAACGACGGCCCAACAACGGTTCCTTTCCATCAAAGTCCTGGTGTTTCAAAACTGAATTATTTCACTTGTTGCAATGTTTACTTCAAAAAAAATTACCATTGATATTCATATACAAGTGAAATCAAAATCAGTTTTTTTACTTTCATTAAAACCATAAATTTGTATGAAATGTGAACACTTCAGAGTTGTTAAAGTGAATTTATTTTAACAAAAATGCAAAATGCAAAGAAAATACAATTGATTTGCATTGTTCAAATCCACCGATATCAATATTCCCGTTTTCCCATTTCACATTTTCTGCCACATCAGCATCCAGAGAATTCCATGGATGCACATGGTCAAAATGGCCACAATGACTACAGCAGCGTAATCTGAAAAGTCAATTTGAAAATTATTCAAAAAACCTTTTTTTAAATAAATAAACAAAGTGGCGAAATAAATAAAAAAGAAGTACCTCCAACGCTGGCTCTCTTTGTTTGATCCTTGACGTCTTTCTTTTCCTTGTCTACGGCCTCCTCATTTTCAGTAGCTTCGACCACCGGATTCTCGGGAATCTCCTCCTGGATTTCCCTAGAAGTAGGGAATCCAGCGATGCTGTTGCTGTAGATTCTCTCATCCAGCACTTTAAGACGAGGGATCCGGAGGGAATTCACCGTCAGCCCACGGTCCTCTTCCACCACTGCTGCAGCCTGAAAGGAAAAATCGTTTTTACTCCTTTCTTAAACTTTTTGAATTTGCATAAGTCTTTTTGAATAAGAATTTGCATATGTGCATAAGGCCAGCTTTTGAAATGCAACATACTCATAGCGCGGAAGCCTAAGTCAGATAAACAAAATTTCTGAAACAATTTTTTAAAATAAATTCTGTTTTTAAATCCACAAATGATATGCAGAAGTAACGCAATTAATAGTTCGCTTTCTTTGTGAGTGCTTCCCTGATTTCAAACATAAGATTTGATCACAAAACAAAATGTTGTTTTGAAAATTGCCTGGCTTTACCCAGCAATTTAACAACGTTTTGCTGTTTAACGAAAATTAATAACAAAAATAAGTATAACAACTAACCGCCTTCTTCTCCTTTTCATGCTCCTGGGCTTCCCTAGAAACCGGGAATCCGGCGATGCTTCGGCTGTAGATCCTCTCAGCAATGACCTGCAGAGGCTGGATCCGGGGCGAATTGACTGCCAGACCACGAGTCTCCTCAATGATCTTTAAAACATTCTGGAAAAATTAAATATAAAAATAAAATATTAAATTAAGTTTAAAATTTTAAAAAAAACTAACCAGTTCCACTATAGATGCTTCCGCCTCGACGATGCACCAGTCGTCCATGGGCTTTTTTTTTTTTTTTTTTTTTTGAAAAAAAAGCGATGTTTGTCCTTGGCTAAGAAGCTTTTTTATGCTTTTTGCTTTTTGTATGCCTGGAGAATGGTTACAAAAACATGCATGGAAAGCCGATTTGAAAACACACAAATTACAAGAATATTTATTTAGCTGCTTTCTGAGAATCAAATCTATCTTGAAGAAAATTTATCCATTCAAATATTTTAAGAAGCAAAAATTCATAGTGGCTCAGTTTTGTAATTGTAATTTTAAAGTTGCGGCAACAAATTAAACTCTAATACATAATTTTCTGTAAGAACCAATAGACTAAATCATAAAAAAAGAATTTTGCCAAGGTTTTACTTTAGAACGTCTAAGAGAATATCATGTTTGATCCTTTAGTATTCAAGAGCAGTCAAAAGTAGTGAAGAAATAAAGAACCAATAAGAGATACAGTAAATAAGAGAAATAAAGAACCAATGTAGTTGGATTGAAAAGAGGAGCACCGCTGAATTCAGTTCACAATCGATCTTGAACGAACAATAAAAACAAATGAAAGTTTCGTGTTTTTTAGCTTTAAAGTTATCGCTACTTTCACGCACTTATCTCCATGTGGGGATAGTTTTATGTTTCAGGCGCTATCTTCTCCCGGCTGTGCTCGCCATAATAAGATCTTAAAGGTGCCACGCGGTTCGAGGTTGGCCCACAAGTGCGGAGCGGTGGTTCCCTCGTTTCAACCGTAGAAGAGCGTAGTGATTATTCAAGCAGAGTGACGTCCCCAAACCCCACGGAACTCAGCTTGCGCTCGAAGTTTATTACTAAACTCATCACACAAAATAACAGACAGCAAATGGGCGACGATCCGGCAGGTGATCAGCATGACGGGTCGGCGCAGGACAGCAGGCGTCAGTAATGCGTCAGTCTTCCACAGAACATCAGTAGAGCAGTTCTGAAATGGAAGAATGAGCAACGGAACAACGGAACATTTTCCCCAAGGGTCAATTGCCATAAGTCAGAAGCCTAAGACCTGTGAGATTGGAGATCTCACGGGTTAAATCAGATATACATAATTTAAGTTGCCCAATTGGCGAGAATTACCAGTAAACACTAACCTTACTACTCAGCAGGAAAACCATCAGCAATTCAACAGACGACCGGTCAGCGTCAGCGCAGAGCCTCGACTGGGGCGTTTGAATTGCATCAGTTCGCGGGCTCCGGGGGTTACGGTATGATTCGCAACGGAGCGCACTTAAGAATGGGACCTTTAATCAGTTGGTCTAGCTGAGTTCTCTTTAACGCAAATATAACCAGATTCTGGTTATAATTCGACGTTCCTACCGGAAACGGCGACACTCCCCAGCGGCGAAAAAGGCCCAAAGGGACTTACGAACTCAGAAAAGGTCTCAGATTTATCAGCTCTAAGTTTATCTGAATGGGCGAGCTTAAGTCAGTAATTCAGATCAACCTAATTTTCGGAGTATCCCCAGAGGTTCTCTTACTCTTACTCTATCAGGGATCTATACGGCGCCAATAGTAGGACATACTATTACTCTCTAAAAGAAGCTAAAAGGCGAAAGGGTGTTCTCTCGGGAGTGAAGTGCTTGAGAGAACACGAGGTGTTGAAATGAATGACCAATGTCCATGTACAAGTGACGGGTGTTCAAATAACCCCTTCCTAAGCTGGCTGCGGAAGATGTACAAGTTAACAGAAATAGAACTGAAGAACGTGAGATATCCTAGAGTTCTAACTTATGGCAGTGACCCCAGGGCAGTAATTGGAAGGAATTGTAAAAATTACCTTCAGTTCTTCAGTGTTGGTCCTAAGACCTGTGGAGAAAAGGGAGTCCCAGTTTTTCGCATTTCTGATCCATCCCTCTCAGAAAGGCTTCGAATTCAGGGAGCTTCGACTTCAGGATTCCGGCTCTGTCGTACTGCATGCACAGTTCACCTTCTTGGCGCTCGAGGGAAGCCTAAAGTACCAACCATTTGCTCAAGTAGCGAGAAAGTTTCAGAAATTTAAATGTAACCGATAAATTATCAGGAACACTTACGGTCAGGTTTTCTCTCCTAGGGCCTCTGCCAGGGGTGCAGTGGTTTTGCAGTTTGTCCGCGGGGAAGTTTTTCACAATCGCGTTGGGATCGCTCTTCAGTTTCTGGACCGTCTCGAAGTGGAACATGTTCAACCAGTGATGCATAGCTTCGATGTCCAGGGGTTCTGAATTGGGTAGTTTTACGTGTACCTGAGATAAAAGAATACCCAGGAAGTTCCTGTTCAGTGCGTATTGCTTGTCAGGTTCCACTCCGGTGCAGAAGCCAACACGGCACCAGTCGTAGTAGGCGTCCTCGACGTCCTTCTCGTCCTCAGTAATCGCATATTGCATGCGGATGGTCTGATCAGTGATCGCGAACCAGTAGCTGGCTACCTAGAATGATTCAAGTTTCCTAAGTTCAGACCAAAATTGCGTCTTTCTAATTCAGGAGTGTCAAAAAATGGAAGGCAAAAACTCCTCACCAGATAGTACAGATTGGCCAGATGCTTCAGGTGGTTCTCAGAAGGACAGAGGGCGTCATCGTGGGCGTCCTCGTTCTTGCAGAAGCGGCAGACACGTCCAGTTCGCTGGCAAGGGCCACCCTTGGCGTGGTTGACAGAGAAGGCAGATCCACCACATTGGAAGCACAGTTTTCTCCTAAAAATGAATAATTCAGTATTCTCCTTCTGAGTTAAACTCACTTCAGGAATGCTTTGGCGCGGGATTCCACGCTGGGGTACATCATGCAGTTCACCCTGTCGTGGTAGCCCATGCAGAGAGAGCAGTGGCGGAGTTCCCAGGTCAGTTTCGCTCCTCGGGCAGGAATACGGCGAGATCCCATCGAGCAGCAGAGGGCATGGAGACAGTGGAAGTCGACGTGGCCTTTCCATCAGCGGTCTCATGGAAGCGGAAGGCGAGTCCAGATGTCTGAGGGTCCCACGCAGTGAAGTTCAGTCCGAAAGGAAATTCAGAGCTGTCTCCTTCAGGTCCGTCGTGGAAGGCATTTTCCAACCTCCTAGCAGGGAGATTCTTCTTCAGCATCATCTCGAAGTACGCGTAGTCAGGATACTCCTTAGGACCTCTTCCTTGGTCTTCAGTATGCGGATTGCCACATTTGACGTACAGATTCGGGAAGTCCCTGGCGAAGCCAAAATCCACTCCAATGACTGGGATGTGAGAATCCACAAATACATCAGTCATGGTTTCATTGGACAGTTGACGGCCTTCGTAGTCTTCCTCCTCGTCAGAATGAGCGCTCCTCGAGTAGGAGGATCTCCTGGAAGAACCGCTGGTTCCGGCGGCAGCAGTAGTGGCGTCAGAAGGCGAAGGGCAGGTACCAGCAGCGATGGAAGCGTAAGAAGCAGCGGCAGAAGCGGCTTCAGTTCTCGCGGCTTCGTCTCTGGCGGCCTTTAAATCTCTCAGTTCTTCGAGGTGACGGTGTGCGTCAAATACCTGTTCAGCTTCGCGGCGGCGGAGTTCAGTTTGCCTCTGTTCTTCCTCCAGAGCTTTCGCGACCAGGAATTCGTCGTAGTTCAGTCCCTCCTGCTTTATTCCGGATACGTCAATCGCTTGACGACCTGAATCGATTCAGTATATCTCCGTGTCCTGGGGTGACAAACCTCCAGTCAGCGGGGTCCTGGGCAGTTTTCCAGCATAACGTCCGGGAGGGGGAGTCCTCGCAGCGTTGCGGTCAGGATTCTTCAGAGGGGTCATATTGGTCTGAAGAGCGGGATTCATTTTCCCAAAAGTATAAATGATTCACCTTAGCCGCATTGGCCTGGTATTTCCTTTCAATCGAGGCAGCTTGGCGTCTCCTCTCAGCAGATTCGGCACGGCGTCTCCTGTCGTCAGAGTCGATGCGGCGCCTTCTGTCCTCAGAATCGCGGCGGCGCTTCTCAGATTCCTTGCGTCTCCTCTCAGTGGACTCAGCACGACGGCGCTCTTCAGCACGTCTCCTGGCCCTCGCATCTTCGCGCTGGTTGGCCAGGCGGATCATCTTGAAGTTGAAGTCCTGGAATTATAAATTCAGAGAGGCAGCAAAACTTCAATTTTTCTATTGGGGATCCACATTTGGCAAATTCCCTATTTTGATTTCAAACTAACCAGGGCGGCTTCTTTCAGTGTTTCAAATTGAGCCCGACCGGCGATGTCAGTCTCGTCGATCGCGGCGCCGCAGAGGTCATAAATCTCCTTCAGCTGTAATCAGAGATTTCAAGGGTATCCGACATTTCACCAACCCGTTCACCGAAATCGTAACGGTCATCAGCCGGTCGGAATTCATTAGATGTGGATGCAGTACGCAATGGCTCATTAGCCCAGACGAATCCCTCAGCAGCAGGGTTCGCAGTGAAGTCCACAGAGACGTCTCCGGAAGTACTCACTCTGTCATCAGCTACAGACTTCTTCCTCTTCAGTTCAGCTTTCTTTTCCTTGTCCTTGGCAAGAGCCTCAGCGTGCTTCGCAGTCATCCTCGTCGGTTCAGCGTTGACTCCGGGCCTATTGGCAGCAGCTAGTCCGGATATCACTGAGTAAACGGACCTCGGGGCAGGCGAAGGGGAGCGGGCAGTGGTCGTCGAACGAGCAGTAGAAACAGACATCGAACGAACAGTTGCCAAGGCAGCAGCAGTGGACGTCTCAGGGGGCACTTCAGTTTCAGGAACAGGGGGCTCATCAGCTCCAGCCTCAGATCTCTGAAATGTATCAATTACCCTATGCCAAATTTGGGTAGCTACAGTAATTGAATAAGCACCATATCGTCGTGTTGAAGTCAGTAAGCAAAACATAATCAGATTTTGACCAAATCGCTACTGCATATTGCAAATACGCAAATTCAGAAGTAAGAAATTGAAAATCAGTATCAGTAAAAAATGGGAAACCAACCAGTTCGTCAGTTTCCATGGGAGCTTCTCCCAACAGTTCTCTCTCCTTCTCCTCGGAGATCTCCTCAGTGAACGATGGAGATTGCTCAGTGTGCGGATTGCCCTCGTTCTCCTCGGGAGGAGGCGGAGACGGGCGGTGCTCCTCATCGGCCGACGCCGGGTTGTGCATATGATTGCTCATAGCCTAAAATAGGTCAATGGAATACACGCACAGGGCACAGTTGGCAACGGGATTCAACGGTAAAAACCGTATGTGGAATCAACACACAGGAAAATGAAGAGAACTATATTACATAAATTGTGATACAGTAATCAGTATACAACGCGTAGAATTTCAGAAAAGGGTGGGATACAGAACACAGGGAGTGGGATTGACAAAATACAGTAAATCTCCTTGTACTCAGTTCTCATCCTTGACGATGGATTGCAGCTGACTCAGAAGTTTTCACCGTTCCAGATCATGGTGAAGTGCCTGAAATTCCAGTTTTGACTCCATATCGATTTTCAGAGAAAAAATATATCGATTTTCAGTAAAACTTAAATTCGTCGCGAATCTTCCAAAGAAAATTTGCGATAAAGAATTTAATTTTGATTAATATTCCGTATTTTCTTGGAATACTACTAAAATTTCAGCTTACAATAAAAACCTCATAAGTTCAGTGACAATTTTCCAGTTACGCGCGAGAATGTGTGTTCCTCTGAAGGGGTTCACTCAGGATGACCTTGTCGTCGTATTTCTTCAGCATCCTTGCGACTTCGTCATCTGAAGAAAATACTTCAAGTGGTATCAGTAGGGTCGGACTAATCCTATAAGTTTTCGTCTCAGCAGACAGTGTTCTATTTTTCCTAGGATTATAAACCCTAATAGTGCAGACTCTCGCAAACCTAGCGTCTTTTTGCTCTACAGATTCGACTACTCCGATTTTCCATGTCATCCTAGAGTTTTTCAGTTCCGCGGCATTTGGAGGTTTGATCATTACTATTTCTCCTATGACAGGTTCTCTATTGATGGCATTTCTTTGAGTGTTCTTGAACCGCAGTTTTCTAGCTTTGTCTTCTTGTGCGAGCTGAGATAAGTATTCCTTGCTCCAAATATCCCAGAATTCTGTTAAAACTTCCTCAGTTGTGTCCGCTAGGTGATTCAGTCTAAGTTCCATTGAAGATTCGTCAGAATAGCAATTTAGACCTCTACCTAATTGCTCGAGGAAGTCAAGCGGTGTCAGAATTAGCTGCTTATCTCTATGAGATTTGCATAAAGGACGCATGTTTATCATTCTCGCGATTTCGTAGGCATAAGTGCTCATTTCAGTCGCATTTGGAACAGTTTTACCTACAGATGCCATGAGGGCTTTCTTAACAGGAGCAACTAGTCTTTCATAAATTCCTCCTTTCCATGGGGAGTTCGGGGTAATGAAATTCCAGTTGATACCTAGCGATTTTGCAGTACTCATAGCTCCAGATTCCAGAACTTTTCTAGCTTCCTCACTAAAGTATTCTTCAGTAAAATGCTCCTTTGCACTTATGAAAGCTTTTTCATTGTCTGATAACACAGTACGTGGCAAATTTCTCAGTGCTGCGAATCTTTTGAAGGCAAGAATGAGTTCGCGTTTGGATCTGTCCTTGGCAAATTCCAGATGGACAGCTCTTGTTGTCAAACAAGTAATCAGTAAAATGTAGCCCTTCGATTCAGTAGAATACCAAAGTATACGTAGATATTTTGCAGTTTCCTAAATTCGTTTGTGCAGTTCCAGTTTACAAGAGGTTCTACATCAGTTTCAACAAGGGAATTGAAAACTTCATGCGAAAAACAGATTAATTCTTCAGCATAAGCCCTTTGTTCCTCAATTGTCTTAATCAGAATAGGAGTTTCTGGCCATTGCTCAACAGGCAGTTTAGCGAATTCTGGACTGGATCTGTCCTTGGCAAATTCCAGATGGACAGCTCTTGTTGTCAAACAAGTAATCAGTAAAATGTAGCCCTTCGATTCAGTAGAATTTTCTTCTTTAGTTGAAAATGGTCCACAGAAATCAAGTCCTACGCTTTCAAAGGATCTCCTAATGAGATAGCGGTATTCAGGAAGTTCCTCTAATGCAGGCTTGGCGAAAGTTTTCGATTTCACTTTTCTACAAAAAATACAGTTTTCTTCTACCTTTTTGCAGATTGTCCGTTGACCAGGCAAGGCTACGCAGAATTGCCTAAGCTTAATATGCATAATTTCAGAAGGCGGATGTCTTCCATGCTTGTGCATGTGACTGAGCAGCAGTTCTGTTATCCTATGTTTCAGTGGTAAAATTAACAGATTTTTGTACATGTTGTCTTTTGCGCATTTAGTCAGTCTATTGCACGCGTAGACAACACCGTCGATCAACGTGGTATCTTTACCTGAAGTGAGCAGCTTCATCTCCTTAGGGCATTCCCTCTGTGATTCTGCGATCAGGAACGTCTTTGCAGCTTCCAGCTCGACGGCGGACGGGTCGTCAGATTTCTTCTTGCAGCGTCCACTGGGTAGAACAGAATCCGTGCAGGCCTGTAACAGTAATTTTAATGGAGTATTCAGTTTTGAAAAAGAATCATAATTTCTCCATTTAACCCAGGCTCTACCAAAGTATACGTAGATATTTTGCAGTTTCCTAAATTCGTTTGTGCAGTTCCAGTTTACAAGAGGTTCTACATCAGTTTCAACAAGGGAATTGAAAACTTCATGCGAAAAACAGATTAATTCTTCAGCATAAGCCCTTTGTTCCTCAATTGTCTTAATCAGAATAGGAGTTTCTGGCCATTGCTCAACAGGCAGTTTAGCGAATTCTGGACCGTCCCACCAAGTAGGATGTTCCATGAATTCCTTAGCGGTCAGTCCTCTAGTACCAGCGTCTGCAGGATTTGATTTAGTCTCTACATAACGCCATTAAAGTGGAAAGCCTCGCTGTACAAAATTGTGCATTTCAGTTAAAATGGTTCTTCTTCTATTTTGAAAGAAGACTTTCAGTTGTTTCCCACTGGCTATCCAACCCAATGCGATCATTGAATCAGAGAAACCGTGAACAGATACTATTTTCAGACTGGGCGTGCTATCTATAAAGAATCGCACCATCTTTGTACCCAATTGGCACGCGAGCAGTTCTAACCGTGGTATTGTAGCTGTTACATTTAACCCGTTGCTACGTGTTTTAGCTAGAATTAGTCTAATATGAACAGAATTATTAGGTAATTCAGTACGCAAGTAAAGAATGCAGCAAACAGCGACGGCGGAAGCGTCGGTGAACAGTAAAACAGATTGAATACAGTCAGAACCACCTATCGTGATACATCTTGGAATCTTATACTTTGCTCCAGAGATGTCAGAGTAAATTTTACCATATTTTTCTTTGATCTCAGAAGGAACCGGTGTATCCCAACTTTTCTCAGGTAACTCCCAAGTAGATTGGATAAGAAGTTTCAGTTGGACAGTTAAAGGAGAAAAAATTCCAAAAGGATCAAAGTTTTTCGCAGCTTCACTCGTGAGAGTGCGCTTACTTACTTTTTTCAGTCCTTCCAGGGGTGTCAGCTTAAACTCTCCGTGCAGCACATCTTCTTCAGTATTCCATGCAGTGCCTAAGAGCTTGGCGTCGATAGGTTTCTTGCAGCGATCTTCTTCAGGGACTCCTTCCAGTGCAGCTTTCGAATTACTTGTGAATCGTGCAGCTAGAATTCTCCTCAGTCTCCTCATCTTCGTGGCGTTGCGACTCCAGATCATCATCTTGGTCGGCTTCAGGCGGAGGATTATCGAAGTTGTCCAGTCCGGCAATCCATTCCAGCAGTGTGGCGTCGTCTTCAGCAGCTTCATCAGATTTGTGCAGGAAGACGCACATTTCAGGATCAAACGTCGAGTTTCCGAAGCATCCAGTGATGCCAGAACCTAAAATGGTATTGACGATCAGTAATCCGGAAGGCAGTTGATGGTATCCTTTCAGTAACTTAAAGTAAATAGGATGACCTAGCAGTAAATCGACTGTAGTAGTACCAGAAAATTCAGTCACAGTAAACTTTTGATTTTTTATGACCTCACGGTCTTTTTCAGATAAAACAACGCTTTTCAGACTAGGCATCTTGTCCATTAAAACAGTATTTACCTCAATTGCAGCATTGCAGTCTTCACGCAGCAGAGTCAGTTTGACGATCTTCTTGCGGAAGGACTCAGTTTTTCCGTTGATACCAGTAATCCTCAGAATCCCGCATTCTCGGGCAGGGAGTCCGGCATCTTGGGTCCATGCAGATCCTAAAATATGACTATCAGATCCACTGTCCAGAAAAACTTTAATGGGGTAAGTTAGACCTGTTTCCCTATTCAGTAACTTAGCTAAAAACATTAAGTGTTGCCTATCTGGCAGCGCGACACGTGTAGTATCAATGTTCAGAATGTCAGAATTCAGTTCTTCATCGAACTGGTTTAGCAGTGTTTCGTAGGAAGTAGTTTCAGAATACAGGTCGGAATCGACCGGGTACATTACCGCTGGTTCGGGGGCTTGTCGCCTCTCCGAAAAGGGGTCTGGCCCTTGGCAGTGTACCTAGAATTAGCGGCAGTGTTCGAATTGGCACGGGAGGGCTCGTTCCTACAAACGGAAGAGTGATGTCCTTTCCTAGTGCAGCGCCTACAGGGTTTCATCTTGTCTGGGCAGTTGTTGAACGAATGTGTTGTCCTAAGGCAGGATTTGCAGCGACCTTGTTTCATGATTTCCTTGAAGCGATCATCAGGTTTGACAATGACAGGACACTTATCGCAGAAATGGTTGCCTTTGCAGAACAGGCAAGCAGGGGCTTGCTTGGTACCATTTTTGCGCCATTTGACGAATTTACCAGGGGGCCTACGCTTGGGATTTCCATTGAACACAAGTACAGTTCCATCGAGATCTTCTTCATCAGGATCCGAAAAGTCTCCATCAGAATCGTACTCGTCGATTTCACCAGCGCAGATTTCAGTATCCTCATACTCGTCTTCAGAAGCGTTCCAACCGCTACTGGAGTGAGTACCTTGGTTGTCAGACTCCAAGTGATGGACAGCGTGCACATTTGCCTTCGCCGAGTAACTTCGGTTACTCAGTTCATAAATGGTGGCCATGTTTTCAGCGCGGCGGATGTGCTTGTCTAAAGCATCCAGTAGGTCATAGACTTCGAGAGATTCGATATCTTCCTTATTGTCGATCTTCTCAAGCAGTTCGCGCGGAAATTTGGACATCAGAAGCATTTTAGTGTGGTTGGCATGTGTGTACAGATGGTCCACCAACTCAATTTCAGCTAACAGTGCTCGAATGCGCATTGCATCACCAGCCAGAGTGCCAGAATTCAGTTTCATCCTAGGGAAATTTTCAAAATCCCGGACTTTTTCAGTAGCATTGGTCGCACGAGTGTCATACATGGAGATTAAAGCGTTTACCAAAGCGATATATCCCCCCACCCTTCCAGTATAGCATCTAAAAATTTCAAGCACAGGCGATTCCAGGAGGGAGATGAGGTAGGCTTGCTTCCTATCATCATCTAGGGCAGTATTCTCGTGGATGTTTTGGCGGTAATTGGCCCAGAAAGTTCCCCATTTGCTCAGTGTACCATCAAAGGTCAGGAGTTTCATTTTTGGGAGACCAATTACGCTCGAAACAGAACGCTGGTTAGCAGTATTGGGTTGCGGCGGGTTCAGGGTCTTAACGCCAGGCAACAGTGAGCACCCTTTTTTGAATCGTTCATCAAGAGTCATGTAATCCTTGGACAGATAGTAGTAACCCGAATTGGAATAGTCAGATCTATTTCCTACAGGTTGCGCAGAAATCGCAGTATTAGCAGTATTCGCAGAAACATAGAAAACAGGGCCCTTAGCAGTTTGAACCATCATCCCCTGCACAGGCTGTTGACTATCCAGATTGTAGTTTGGAGGCGTAGGAATGCTACCTCCATTAGCAAAAAACGAAGACGCGGTAGAGTTAGTTCGTGTCCTGGGAGCGGCAGTTTTAGCAGTGAACGTACCCCATGGAGCATAGGGACGACTTGCAGTAGTTCTTGGTCCCACATTTCCGGCACCTTGGGGTGGAAGGCCAGCAGCAGGTTGAGATTGGTTGGCAGCAGTAGTTCCTGTTCCCGGGGCAGAGCGTTTCTTCCCAGCCGCAGTCTGAATCGGCGGTACAGTTTGTCCAGAAGGGGTACCATTACCTACGGGCAGATGCGATAGGTTCAGACAGGGAGCGGTAGGGTCAGTGTTGGCAGATCCAGTGCCCTGGGTGGCGACGTCGTTCGGTTGTCCTTGGGCTGCATCAAGAAGCTGAGGTGCAGCAGGCGTCTCAGGGGGTTCAGCTGTGTCCATTGACTGGCCTGGAACAAGAATCTTAAACTCGGCATTTCCGAACATTCTTGTCTGGGCTAGAACTTCTATCCTAGCTTCTATCAGTGGGATCTCAGTAAGCCTAGCTTTCCTAGCAGTTTCAAAATTACGCAGGTCATTATTAAGCTTATTCCATGTATTCTCATTCAGATTGACATTACCCTCAGATTTTCTTTCGTTTTCTAAGTCAGTATGTTCCTTGATGTCTTCGGCTAGCAGTTCTTCCGCGCGTTCAAATTTAGAAATGTAGCGATTCAGTTGGCGCTCAGAACAGTCATCATTTGGCAAGTCATCAACGAACATCTTCTCGTAAAGCGAGAAATTACGAGTAGATTCAGTAATGAGTTCAGAAATCCTACCTTCAAGGTCCAGCCTGAGGTCACCAGCATCAGAAAACGACGTTTTGCGCTTCAGTGATCCTTGAGCAGTAGGTTCAGTAGGTTCTTCATCAGTCTTCTTGGCCGGCGGCGGCTCAGTGCTCCCCGGTGGAAGACTCATTTTTGTTCGCTGAGATGGTAAAGGATCTGAAAATAATCAATAAATGACGAAATCAGAGCAAAACCATAAAAACGAAAATATTTCAGAAAAGATGAGGTCAAATCCTCTAAAAATCAGTTATCGAGTGTCGAAAGCAGCATAAAATCCATCAAATATGGCAAATCCCTTGAAAAATCAGTTTAGGCCTTGATTTAATCGAAAATCTCAGATTTTTCACGATTTCTTTCGATTAAGTCTTCAAATTTCCTGCCGCTACTTTTCAAAAGTCTTTTCCACTATTTTAAGTAATTAAAATAGTAAAAATAATAGAAGATACAGCTTAAAATTCATTTAAATCAGAACCCAAATCATCGTTTTCAGCGTGGGATTCGCTCCGGCGGCCGCGAATGCTGACGTAAGTCTGTCAGTTCGCGTCGGGACCCATTTGTTTAGTCCTTTGAAGTCAGGGTCACGGGCTATTGGAAATTTCAGAGTTTCACATCGGAAATGGGATTTTCAGAGGGTATGAAGATATTTTCAAAGAAAATATGATTTAAGAATGTCATAAACACCCTATAAATTGATAATATAGAGGCATAATAGCAGTTGACTAAAAATAAATAGAAATAATCAGAAAAAACAGTGTTTTGGTTCAGTTTCGGCTCTGGCAGCCGGCGGTCTCAGTTTGCTTATGCTTTCAAGCTTCAGTAGGGTAGAATACTAGTAGATTCAGTTTATCAATTGTGGATAATCATGTAGTCTTCGGCCGAATGACCCATACCAAGTCATTCGATACATTATGCTGACGATATCTGCGGGTATATCATGAATCCGCTCACAAAGCCTTTTTCCAATGGACCATACACGTGGAATTCCCCCCGTTGGGGCTGGAAAGCCGTCTTGACAGCTTACGTGTTACGAATGCAGGACTCGTGTCATAGTTGGTCCCCCCGACTATGAGCCTCGATTTTCACGGGATCTGAATACTCTCTGACTGCCCCTCCTTTCCCAGCTTCATCCTCGGCAGTATTCGGATTGGCAATCAGTCGCGGAGGTCTCACCCCCCCCCCCCCCCCCAAATTTTTGGGGCCCAAGGCCCTGGTTCCCCTACAAGTAAACCAGTCTCCACTACGGGATAAGTATTCAGTCAGCTTGGAGCGCACACCCAGTCCCTCGGCTGGATGCTCGATTTCCACGGACCGTCGCAGGACCAATGCCCCTTGACGTCCGATCCTTCGCTGAGATCAGATCGGCTAACCGTGCTCCATAAGTCCCCCGGCGGCGTTTGACAGCATACTTCTCCGGGTCTCCCCGGCCGCAGTTCCAGCATCTACGTGTCCCTTCAGTATCCGATGTATCCCTGGAAATGGTCACCACCCTTCGATACGAGCACGCCGGCTTCGCCCAGTGTTCAGCGGCCATCTCCCCAAGACTCCCAGTACCATCGGGCTGAAGAAATCAAGTTAGTACTCCTCCTATTGGCAGCGTTATCAAGGTACAAAATGAGAACCGTGTTCTTCTACTGTTTCAGTTGCCTGTGATGTTGATTCAGAGTTCCTAGATCTTGTCCTACCTCAGAAACCAGACTCCTAGAATACCCAATTGGCCGATTAAATACTCCTAGAGCAGGTTTTCAGTAAGCAGGGTGAGTTCTCATCAGACAACTAGCTCGAATGTTCAGTGTTTCGGTAGAATCGACTTGTCCAACCCCCGGCGGGCCGGAAATTTTAGAGCCGATGCACCATATCGCTACTTTCACGCACTTATCTCCATGTGGGGATAGTTTTATGTTTCAGGCGCTATCTTCTCCCGGCTGTGCTCGCCATAATAAGATCTGAAAGGTGCCACGCGGTTCGAGGTTGGCCCACAAGTGCGGAGCGGTGGTTCCCTCGTTTCAACCGTAGAAGAGCGTAGTGATTATTCAAGCAGAGTGACGTCCCCAAACCCCACGGAACTCAGCTTGCGCTCGAAGTTTATTACTAAACTCATCACACAAAATAACAGACAGCAAATGGGCGACGATCCGGCAGGTGATCAGCATGACGGGTCGGCGCAGGACAGCAGGCGTCAGTAATGCGTCAGTCTTCCACAGAACATCAGTAGAGCAGTTCTGAAATGGAAGAATGAGCAACGGAACAACGGAACATTTTCCCCAAGGGTCAATTGCCATAAGTCAGAAGCCTAAGACCTGTGAGATTGGAGATCTCACGGGTTAAATCAGATATACATAATTTAAGTTGCCCAATTGGCGAGAATTACCAGTAAACACTAACCTTACTACTCAGCAGGAAAACCATCAGCAATTCAACAGACGACCGGTCAGCGTCAGCGCAGAGCCTCGACTGGGGCGTTTGAATTGCATCAGTTCGCGGGCTCCGGGGGTTACGGTATGATTCGCAACGGAGCGCGCTTAAGAATGGGACCTTTAATCAGTTGGTCTAGCTGAGTTCTCTTTAACGCAAATATAACCAGATTCTGGTTATAATTCGACGTTCCTACCGGAAACGGCGACAAAAGTTGACAAAGAAACATCGTCGACTCAGAATAGAAATCAGAAAACTCAATCACTTGATTCTTAGTCTGTCTCTGATCAAACACCTTTCATCTGTTTATGACACTGGGTTTTATTGAAAACTGTTTTCACTTACCATGTCTGAAAACAATTGCCATAATTTTCCAAGAAACCATGGATTCCGGTTGATTCCTTATGACAGGAACATTTTTCGTGCAGCATTTTACTGTATTTCTACGATTTTCAAATTATTAGATTTTTACAATCAGCGCTAAAAGAGAAGCTAAGAAAAGAAGATGCTAAAATTCTAAGATAAATGAAATTAGTTGTTCTTCGCAAGATTCTTTCCCTTCCTCTTTGAAGACAATTTTATTTCATTATTTCACAGTTTTAGATAGATGATCTCTGACACAATCACGAAATATTTTACTCTCTTTTCGGCAATTTTCGGACTATTCGGAAATATAGCCGTTGTTTATATAACAATTCGAAGTAAAACTCTACATTCAAAGTGTAGTTGGTTTTCCTTAAATATAAATTTTAAAAGTAGCCTAGATTACATAATAGCAGTTCTCTCAGTTACTAATTGTCTTCTGCTAGGCAATAATCTACAACTATGGGTAAATAAATAGGCTTGAAAAATGCAAAAAGATTATTTTTAGTGTTTGTATGAACTTCAAAAAAATATTGGTCATGCTGTTTGTGACCCACACTTGTTGATGTACATCTTCGGGCGAAGTTTAAATTTGAGTTTGAAAAAAGCCATCCTGGAAAAAATCAATATTATAGGTTTACCTTTTTGCGATGACCGGAGTTGATCGAATTCTCGTGTTTTATAAACCATTTTGGTATTGTCGAGAGAGAGAGAGAGAGAGAGAGAGAGAGAGAGAGAAACGGATAGACGGAACCAAAGGTAAACGCCTTTTTTCAGGTATCATCAGCTGGCAGCAAAGGTGTATTTATTCACAATAAATACAGTCGGCCTTCTTATATCCCTCTCTTTTCTTGTGAGTCTACACCCTTGTACATAAAATGTTTCTTAATTGACAGGAAGTTTCCACTTTTGTAATTCCTGGAATAAGCGAGCCTCCTGGATGCATTATGCCTCCTGTCCTTTTTGTGTTCATTTTCGACCGTTATGTCTCTTTCTGTCGAATTGTAGCTTGATTCTTGTATCTTTTAATTTACATCAAAGTACTGCAACTAAGTAAAACATTTGAATTGTTTCACTGAAATTTTGGTTTCTTCTTCAGAAAAAAGAACTACCGGAAGGACTTAACTGAAGAAGGAAACGGCACTTCTGGGCAGTTTGATCATAATTACGGTGGTTTCTCTTTGTTATAAATTAGTTTAGTTTTAGTGTATCCATGGTGCAATTATAATTATGCTAGTTTTGGTAACCTATTTGCCACCTTCTTTATTTGTAGAGATCCTGGAAGTTTTATACCAAATTCCAAGTATTTTGGGAATATATTTTGCAACACACAGTTTCAGTAACTAGTGTTTGGACGGTTGATTTCTACATCTACGTTTAGAGAGAGTGAAGAATACAGGAACGCCTTTTTGAAAAGCTTCGGAGCAAAAGAAAGACCACCAATTTAGCTTACGGTCGATACTTTTGAGGAAGGGACAACTTTCCTTTTTCTTTCGTTTTTCTCTTGTCAAACATACAAAAGTTTCAGAAATTTACATATCTGCCCATTTACTCTTGATCTGCCCCAAAACTGAAAAAAAACCTTAAAACTCTCCAAGATCGGTAACAATTGCATGATATGGTGATATGTGTGTCAAATTCACAATTACTACAATTGACCTTTTTTATTTTTCTGTTTTATCTATTTTGGATTTGATTATTGAACAAATTACAGTTTTCCTGGCGAAAAAACTATGTAAATGCAACGAGAGTCGACATGTTATTCACGTGTAGATGAAAAAGAGAACAGTAAATACAGATATTTTGTAAATAATTTATTTCTGACGGATCAACGTCGAGAGGCAGAATCAATAGACACAGACACAACTTCTCGAATCAGAAGAACGACGGATGTAGCGAAGATGACCGGAAGTCCGATGAAAAGAGTGAAGATGCAGATGAAGAAGACCAGGAGCAGAATTATGGCCATGATAGAAAAAGCCAGGAAATCAGTTGTCGCTAAAAAGATATTATTATTCAATCTTTCAATTTTTGAAATTGAAAAAAAGAATTTCAATTTTTTCCTTTGCAAAATTTTTTTTTTCAATAAATTCAAGAATAAAATAACTTACTTGAAAAATTAATTGAATTGTCGGAAGCTGTCGTTGAATCATTTACAGTCCACAAAGGCTCTGTTACAACACAGTCTGTGACGAGGGAATCAGCGTCCAAACTAGCAATGGAAGTCATCCTTTCCTGAAATTTGATGAATCAACAACGAAATATAAATGATAAATTAATTAATTAAACAAAAAAGAGAACAATGTTTGACTATCGATTTACATTTTAGAATGCCCAAGCAGAATTAAAATGGTAATAATGCAAAAGAAAGGAGTACAAACTGAGACAATATGCAAATGAGCGCACGAGTGACATTAGGCCAATTGCAACAGATGCCGCTTTTACGACCCTTCGCGCCACTTTGATTTTTGAACGCAGAGGGGTCCCAGGTCAGGCCAGTGGCATCCGCGCGAGAGATTGGTTTTTGAACTCGCTGGGAGACAAGGAACGAGGCAATTTCCACGTAGTCTATTATGAGGAGAGGGTGATGTTTCAATTGGGGGGAAACCACGATATATTTATGATATCTGCGATATATTTAGACTGACACGACACTCGTACTTTTTGATCTACACGCCCACACACTAACACGTCCCGTTTTTTGATAAATCGCGTGGCAGCATTTGGAAATTATAATGTTGACCGGTTCAAATTAGTATTTTCGTTTTTCGCAAAAACTAGGCGAGAATTATAAGTAATTAGACACGGCACAGTGAAAACAGTTCTTTCGGATCAGACTTCCTCCTTGTGATTTCAAAGATACTAGAAGTTCCTTGAATAAAATAATCACCCAACCAAAATATATTAAAGCATTTTAATGTCCCACAGTTGGTCAGGGCTTTCAATGTTGTCCTTTTTTCTTAATTATTTTGAAACAGTTCACTCCAAACGGAAATGGATATTCTGAAACAATACAAAAGGCCTCTTCATCAATAATTTAATTGTTTCAATACGCAGTTATGACGTCTATGAACTTGGAAAAAATGAAAATACTCTCTGTCAATCCTAATTCACCGTGTTTTGAAGTGAGTCAATTTATTCTGATTTTGTTTCCAATTCCCCATTATAACATCTTTTTTTTATTTTTTGTTGAGGGTTTTCCTTTGTTCGTTTTGAACAAAAATACCATCAATTCCCCATAAATCCCAATTGAATGGTTCCTGACCGAGCCTTTAGACTATTCTATGGCTTTTGCTGGTGATTTATGGTAAATATTCTCGTGAAAGTATGAATTCTGAAGTTGATGTTTAACTGAATACAAAAGTATATGAGATAGTCAGGTGAATATTGAAGTTAACACGTATGGTTAGTACTTTTTACAGTAACTTTTATGTGATTAAGTAACTTTAAAACAACAATTCTTTCTCGTTTTGTTATATCTCACTACAACGGTATTTCTTATGTCGTTTTACCTTCTTCTTCCCTTAACTATTGAATTTAACTATAACTGTTAACTTACCGATTTTTCAGTAGTAACGACCTTAAGTCATAACCAATTGTTTGATTTGGTGAGATTAGATATAAAGCACGTGTAGTTGTCTAATAGTTTCACTTTTGTTTTTGTGACATAATCACACTCTCTAATATTTTATTAATATAATATTTTACTTAATTCCGTACTCAGCCAATGCCAATCCAAACCAACTTAGGCAACGATAGGAATGCGGCACATAACTTTTCTCTTCACCCTTGGGTTAACGGACTTCTCAAGTACGTGTAAATTCTGAGATTTCATTTTGTCAAACTTGAAAGAGACATAATTAGCATTTCATAGACGAAACAAGCAAACAGAAAGACCCAGAATTACCTGATCGAAAACTGGGACACTTATGATCATATTTAATTTTTACATCCATTGACAGTCACTGAAGGGCAATGTGATTTGCCAAACAGGAAATTGTTTCACAAAAGGAAACAATTTTAAAATTCTGAAACTTTCGCACTTTTCTACAAATTTTCCTCTCGTTTCTCACGCATTTTCTTTTCAATTAACCTATTCCTAGTCAAAGATTATCCCAACTTCCGACGATGGCTGAATTTTCTCATAATTGTGGTGGTTGGCTTAAGTTAATTGTGTTTTTCGCTTGTCAATGGTAATGAGTTAGTCTGAACAGATATATTTCGAGGGCAGCGCAGTTCCATTGACCAGAATGTTCTTTGGGTCGCTAATTTTTATGTGGTTTGTGAAAAATAACTGAAACTTTGATATCCCAGCTATCTATTTTGAACAATTTCGCTCGAGTGAACTTCCTTTCCCAATAGACAAAAAGTCAGAAGCTCTCTGCACGTGATGATTTAGAGCTAGACGAGATCCCCTGACGTTTCAATCTGAAGACATTTCACGCCAGAAGAAACTTCTAAACTCTTTGGAATTGTGATTTCAAAGTGCAATTATCTTTCTTCAGATGAACCAGATGTGGGACACGTTCTCCCAGTGCTACACTCTATTCGCCATAGCCACTGGATGCTTTGGCAATGTGGTTGTCATCTACATGACAGTCAGATGCAGAGCTCTGCACACCAAATGCAGTGAGTTTTACAGAATTGGCAACAGTATTATTTGTTTGGACAAAACGAAGGATTCTTCTTTCAGAGCTGAGGGGAACCCCAGGAAAACCCTATAGCGATATTGCCATTTGCGATAGATTTAGAAAGCATTTAGAAAGAAAAGTTTCACTTCGAAACTTTAGAATGTGATATAATTCGTAGTAAAAAAATGATTTGTAAAAACCAGAATCTATTTTAGGTTACATCGTGGCCGTTCTCTCCGGATGTAATCTCCTCCTCCTGGCAAACGATTTCCAGAAATGGGTTTGTTTCCCAAAAAAACATTTAATGGATTTTTCAGTATCGATTTGAACTCAATACGAGCACGAATAATAACGATTGCGATGCTTTCTCATTCTTCTATGTTTTCGGACAATCTTTTGATGTACATTTTCTTTTCGTTTTTTTAGCTCATTCATTCCAGGTTTATCTGTTTGTAGCAACAGGAATTGACCGTTTACTTGCTATTTCGAAGCCAATTTGGTGAGATTTTCAATGTTTAGTCGATCATTTCCTTCTCATTGAATATGGCCGTTCGAGTGTGAAACGCAACTATTGCAAGACGAAAATGATTCTTGACTTTTGAAAGTTTGACCTGATGAATTTTTGAAGAAACGTTGTAAACAGAAAACATTGATAAACCATAGAAAACAAAAAAAAACTATATAAAAAGAGAGAAAAATCAATAACTCATTAATTGTGAGCATTATTTCTGTTACACTCATCAAACTAAGATGTCCTTGGAAATAAACAACGCATAATTCAGGTACCGCTACGTAAAGGTAGAAAACTACCTGGTGGCTATCATATTGCCAGGATTGGCTTTCTCCCTCTCACTTATGGTTGGTAATTCAGTTCCTTAAATGAAATGGACGTTTTAGGCTGCCACCACCCTAACTGTCTTTGGGAATAGCCTGGGGCCTCCTGAATGTTGGATGCCCTCAGTTCCCGTTGTCTATATTTTCGACCGCTATGTTATTGTTTGCCGGGTGGCCGCTTGCGTACTTTATGCTGTAATTTATATAAAGCTTATTCATATTAGTAAGTCATTTGCAAACTGAAAATAGGACATTATTCCAGAAAGAGGATTACATGATAAAACAGCTCTGAGGAAAGAGACAGCTCTCCTGGGAAGCTTGATCATTATTGTGGTAAGTACAGCGACTCACTGACTCACAGGCTCACTCACTCACTCAATAACTCACTCAATTTTTCTCAGATAATCCACATTGCAACAATCATTCTTCTTCTCCTGATTACCTATATCCCACCCTCTCCCATAAACGACATTCTCGGCGTCATATACAAAATTCCCAGTAGGTTTATTTTCCTGGCAAAAGAAAGCATAATGTTTAGTAATGGGAGCATGGGCTGCGGACTTTTACATCTACATATGGAGGAGCAGAGACTACAGAAACGCATTCAAAGAAGTCATCGGAATGAAGCAGAATACCTCGACAGCTCACAGTTCAGCAAGATGGACGTCTTCAAAACAAAATAGATAATGAGAACACACTTGGATGAAGATAAAAGGTTTTTGCAAGAAAGACAGAAGGAAAAAAGAAGATTTAGAAAACTTAAATTTTTTTAGAACGTTCCCTTTTATTCTTGTGGTCCGGAGAGCCACAATTATTACCAACAGTCCAAACGATCTCTCCCGCTCAGTTTAACAATTGAGAAAAAGTTGTAAAAATGTAGGTTAACTTTGACGTGAAGGGTTTCAAGTTTCAAATAACCAAAAATTTAGCCTAAAAGTATATAGAAATTCTGGAATGCTTAACCGAGTCTGATACTCACGTAACGCCTTTGACGAATTTGTTTAGCAAAAGGACGGCCGTCATTCTTCTCTACTTTCGTCCGGAAAATGGTTGTTTCTCCCCCATTCCATCTAAATTACTTTGAAGACCAGTAACTACTTTGACCAGAATGTCTTCAACGCTGCGCGTAGTTCGCATCACCTCTCCTCGCAATCTCCGAAGCCTGCGCAGTCGGGAGGCGCCCAGGCATCCAACTACATTGCTCCGGTCTCTCCGAAGAAGAATTCCATAAACAAATGAGTTTAGAGTTTTGGCGGGTCCCTCTGGCGGAGCGGTGTCTGTGGCCGTCGGATGTCAGGCATCGAAGCCTCCGCAGCCTCCTGTTGGAGCCACGGCTGCTGCCGCTACTTCGACTGTTCCTGTGAAGCCCCCGGTTGCTCCCGCTGCCGTGATTCCAGCTGCCGCCACTCGAGAACTAAATTACATGACCTTGCAGGTAAATTTTACCTGGATGCTTCCATCAAGATTCTGCAGGTTGGAGTTCCGCAGAAACCTGCTCCTGCCCCCGCCGCTGCCCGTCAACCTAGCCTTTCGGTTCTCAGTGCAAACGTCATAGACGCTTTAGAATCCTAAAACTCCCACGAAGCGTCCATCCACTGTTTCTGCCGGGGCGACTACCGATACCACCGGATACGAAACCATTGACTTTGGACCGGGAACTGTGGCCCTCCCGACCTCTGCCCCTGGAGCTACGAAGGTGCCCGGGGCGGCCAAGGCGGGAAAAGCCATCGAAGTGGAAGTTGACGTCTGATTGTTGTAGCTACAAGTGGATGAGATTGAATTCAGAACGACTACTTTGTCCAGCCCAGTAACATGTCGAAGCCTCTGCCTACCAAGACCATTGCCCCTACCCAGGCGCCTGTTCCGGCTGCTGCGAAGGCGGGCTCTTCCGACGTCAGTTGAAGCCAATTATCAACCTTTGAAAGTTTAGTTTACCTACTTTGCACAGCCGAGCAACATGTCCAATACGGTCGCCAGTAAGGTTCAGAGCACGGCCCCCGTTCGCCCTCCTCCGGCCCCTCCGATGTCTGTCAAGGGGACTCCAGTTGCCGCTCCTTTCGAGGTAATTCTACAAAGGAAGGAAGCAGAGTCGTAGGTGACCTACTTCGCCCAGCCCACCATCTACTCTAAAACGACTGCAACGGACAACGGGGGGAAGACGCAGAGTGGCCCTGCCGTCGGAGCAGTCCCTTCCAAGTCGAACCTGCAGCAGTCGACTGCCACGTCCGAGGTGCCTACTATCAGATTGTTTTCCTTCAATCATCTTAATTTCAGAGCACCAGTGGCGATCTAAAGCGTGGTGCCAACATCGTCAGCGATTCGGTGCTCTTCGCCATTCCTTCCACTCCCCAGAAGATGTAGAACTTGTAGAATAAAAACAAACTAAATTGGAAGGAATAAAAATGACGATGGTCAATCATTTTGCATTGTTTGGCGTCGTATGTTGTGAACCCACTTTGTCATGAAACACTTACTCTTTCCGTTGTTATCTACCTTACATTTCGAAATTCCCACAAAACGTTAAGCAATGTTTCATTTGGCCAAGAATTAAATTACCAAAAGGAATAATGATAAAAAGAAACCAGGAACCCATTCATTGCGTGAAAAAGCGACCCGCAAAAGGGGTGGGTGGTTTGGTTCCTCATCGTATAAAAAGAGAACAATACAAATCTTAGAACACTATAAAAAGTGAACAAAAGAATTTTAATTGGACGAACGCCAAAACCACCTCTGACGAAATATCGTTTAAACGTAAGCGACTCAATAATGTTATTGTTTAAAACAATTTATTTGTTTAGGGAAGGCTTTGCATTATCCCGTCAGAGGTGGTTATGGCGTTCGTCCAATTAAAATTCTTTTGTTCACTTTTTATAGTGTTCTAAGATTTGTATTGTTCTCTTTTTATACGATGAGGAACCAAACCACCCACCCCTTTTGCGGGTCGCTTTTTCACGCAATGAATTGTTCACTTTTTATAATTATTCTTTGAATAATAAATGCAAAATTTTTTTTTTTTAGATAAACTCACTTTGCGAAGGTCATGACTTCCGCTCTCTTACAAAACAACTTTTAAAAAACTTTTAAAAAAAAACGAAAATTAATCCTGTCAATACGTATTGTTAATTTTTTTTCCTTTAGATCCAAATACATATTTTATTTTCTCTTTAGTAGAATTGAGTGATATTATCTTCTAACGACATAGCTCGAAATAATGCAACAAACTACAAAACAAAAACTATAAGAGGTTAAAACAAAAAATTACAACTTTAAATTAAGTGGAAACACTAATTTTCAACAGGCAAAAAGGATTGATCGCATTGGGATTCGAACCCGGGTCGCGAGAATGGGAGTTTAACGCGTTCGCCATTACACCAAGAGGGCGCCCTCCGCCTATTGGCTAATCGATTTTTTTGCTGGCATTCGCTCATTTTTCAATGAAACTTTTTGAAAATTGGCGCCCACCGACCTGCTATGGTTTTCAAACTCTCCTCAAAATTTTAGCTTTGTAGCTCAATCCGTTCGCCCGCACTGAGGCATTATCGGACGTGCGGGAGACATCGGCGTTTTGGGCGCGTGAAAGGGCTGTGGAGGAACCAAACCACCGCGCAGCGCTTCGCGCTGCGCGCAATTACTATGGAAACGAAAAAGTAACTATAATCATTTTATTTCGTTAAATGCACAACATTTCACTTGGCAGCCGACAACTGGCGGATAAGAAAGTCCTTCACGGGGGTCAATGAGTTCACGGCAGTCAGGCCGTAGGAACGAAGGGCCACCAGCGGAGGGGAGTCCGTGCGGTAGAGGCGGTTGAGCCAGTCGACTGTCACCATGACGGGGACGTTGTGGCGCTGGGCGGCAGAGTCGTATTCGGAGAGATAGGTCAGGGATCCTGAAAAGAGAGATGTTAGAGCAAGAGACAACGAGAGAGAGAGAGAGAGAGGGGGAGAGAGAGAGAAACGAACCCAGATCAGCTCCCTCCCTGACGGCCTTCTCTACCGTATTCCTCAGAAGGAGGACGTCGTGCCACCCGAGGTTCACCCCCTGCCCGGCAAGTGGATGAATCCGATGGGCGGCGTCTCCGATCACAGCACTGCGCGGACCAACATAACTAAATCATTTTGATGGGCAGGGTTTTCGAATTGGCCCGAAGCAGTTAACTTAAACAAACCTGTGAGAATGGCCGAATCCGAGGGGAAAGGCAGCCCTGGTGTCTGACTGGAGGCCGAACACCTGCGGAGGCACTCCTCGGAAGCCCGCGCTGGGGCGGAGACGCGAAAGGAGGAACATCGTCTGATTGACGAAGGGGTTCTGGTCTTCTTCTGTGAACTAGAATTGAGGTTTTCTGGTTCCAAAAGAGACCTACCAAGGCATCGTTGAGTTCGTCGATGAACTGTTCCTCTGGAATCGTCGTCAGCCGACGGGCCTCCTTAGAAGACGTCGTCCAGACGAGGGAGCACAATTTGTCGTTGAGGGGAAGGAGGGCGATGGGGCCCGTTTTGGAGAATCTCTGCCACGCAACGTCATTTGAACCGGAGGGAGTCTGAAAATACGACTTTTTAAACACATCGAATTGTGAATGGATTAAAATGCCGAATTCATACCAAATGTTGATAAAATCAATTAAAATCATTTAAAACAATCCCGAAAAGAAACTCGAAATGCATTTGTTGCATCAAAAATCCACTGTTTATGATTATTTTGAACCAGCCGACTGGTAGGAGCATCGAATTATTTCAATTCGCTTCAAACCAGCTAACTGGCAATATTCTGCCTGCTGTATTTCCGATCCAATTTATTCTCACCTGAATTTCCAGGGTGGCGACCACTCCGCTCTGCTCGTAATTCCACGAAGTGTAGTCATTTCCCATTGCCTGGCGAACCACCGAACGGAAGCCATCGGCACCTATCTGAAATCAGAGTTCTTCATTCGTCAATTGGCAAGATCCGGGCTGCCAGAAACGGCTTTCGGTGAAGCAAAAGAAAGAAAAACTCACCACCAGACCAGTCTCGATTTCCTCTCCAGAAGCCAGCCGAAGCCTCGCCAGGTCTCCCAGGCCCTCGGGGATTCTGAAGTTGTACTGGAAAAGGTCGGAAGGTCGCACTCACTCGCATTCCTTGAGGGAGGATCCTGTTTTCACATCAATCGAGCGGCAGGATTTAACTTCTTCGAAGAGGGCACTCACGATGGAGTCGTTCTCCACGATGAAGGCAATGTCTAAAAAGTGGAAATAATTAATGTAAGCCAAGAAATTAAATAATTCCTAACCTCTATCTGCAGAAGGCTGATCGAAAGTGATTTCCGACGCGGAACAGCTATCCAGCACCTGAAACGAGGTTCTCAACTGCTCCTGACAGCCGCACCCACACGCAGCCGCTGGATCTTCTTCACACGCTGCGCCTTCAGACGTACCCAAACGTTCAGTTCTGCAAAATATTGTATACTTTTCTATGTTTACTTGACAAAATGAATAAAAAGTAAGAACAAACCTTTGAACAGGGCAACTGAAGCGGGACTGACCGCCGACACGCGATTACTGTAGATTTTAGATACTTTTGTCGACCAGGAATTGGGTTTTCCGCCTTCCAGAAGCAGGATTTTCTTGTCGGAGAGAAAGGACGACTTTCCTGTAAAAATGGTTTTTTTGTTGCGAAACCGAATAGTTCGATAAACAACCGAGATAGCTTGAATTGGATGAAAGAATTGTATTTTGCTGTTTATTATTCAAACATTTGAGATAAAATGGTCCTTTATAACCCACCAATTGCACAAGCCATGGCGTTACCGACCATTCCTCCGCCGACAATGACCACGTCGTAGTAGGAGGACACTTGGCGACGAGTCAAGCCCACGGGAAGCGGCGGAGAACGAAGAATATTCAGCATTTCCTGGGGAAAATATATATGTAAAATGAAAAAGTAAGGAGGCACAAGAATCCTCAAAACAGCCCCAGAATGAAGAACAATTTTTTAAACGGTGCTGCACAGTTGCAACCTCCAACAAGTGTTCTTCGCTGCGGGACCTCCAGCACAGGAATCAACTGCTTTCCTGTAATGGGCCACAGGAATCAACTACTATCCGCACTAGTGGCCACAGGAATCAACTACTTTCCGCAGTAGTGCCCACAGGAATCAACTACTTTTCCAACTGGGCCACAGGAATCAACTACTTTTTCCAACTGGGCCACAGGAATCAACTACTTTCCGCAGTAGTGGCCACAGGAATCAACAACTTTTTTAAACTGAGCCACAGGAATCAATAGTTTCCGCACTAGTGCCCACAGGAATCAACTACTTTTCCAACTGGGCCACAGGAATCACCTACTTTTTCCAACTGGGCCACAGGAATCAACTACTATCCGCACTAGTGGCCACAGGAATCAACTACTTTCCGGAGTAGTGGCCACAGGAATCAACTACTTTTCGCACTAGTGGCCACAGGAATCACCTACTTTCTTGGAATGGGCCACAGGAACCAACTACTTTCCGCAGTAGTGGCCACAGGAATCAACTACTTTTCGCACTAGTGGCCTCGGCAGCGACAGCACGGCCATTGTGATTTTTGATTCTGTCCGCTGTTTACAAGGTGTCCCGCTGCCGTTGCATTACAATTCGAAAGCTGCTTTTTTTTTAAATTTAATTTAATTTTAAATTAATATTTATTACTGTTTTAGTGTTATTTTTTCCGCGGAAAATTGTTAATAATTAATTTAATTGTTTTTAAAATGTGAAATCTGTTGCGGGATTATAATGGCTGCAGCGATATCTCGATATTTTCGTGGTTTTTCCGGAAGTGCATTTAGCGTAATCCTAGCTAGGTTATTCTAATTCATTGGAGTATTGCTCTTGGTTCATTTACTTCCTTTTTGTTGCTCTTTTCGGTTGTTTCTTCCCCTTTCTTTGTCATTTTAATGTCGTTCTTGTTAAAAACGCGTCCTTTTCAGTGCCACGCACCCAATGGAAGCTCCCGCCGCCGGCTGCCCCTGTTCGATGGTCCAGATGAATCCGCTCGTTCCTCATTTTCTGTGTTCTCTCAGAAATCGGTAGTCTCAAGTGTTCCGAAAATGCGAGCCTAATAAGCTGGGATAGTCCTTGCCTACCCAGTGGTAATTCGGAAGGTGACCATCGGAGGTGGCGGAGCTTAGAGCTTTGCAAACATTCTTATTTCTCAAACTTTCTGAACTCTTCCTAAAATTTATGGCTTTTTTCTTTCTTTCGAACCTCGCCGCCAGTGGACATGAGGGGTCACAAGCTCGGTTTTTGCAAAGTTGAAATATCACTTCCTAAGAAACTGGCGGAGTCACCTGAAGGCAGGAGCGTAACCTCCTGTATGGCCTGGTTTTTCGAACTTGCCAGTTCCCAGAAATGTATTGTCTGTTCCTGGCAGCACTTCTGGGTTCTGTGAGACTGCTGGCTTTTGGGTTGAACTGGAAACTTGAGGAAAGAAGAGCGTCCTGTCGCAGAAGAAGTTTCTTTTCTGTCGATTAATTGAATTTGTTGATAGCGCTAATTTCTGGGGACTGGACTACAACAATCTGAAGGACCAGGGCCAGTGGATCCAGACTTCAACTCTTCGCCAGAATTGTATGCAGAGAAGACCATGTATTTGTCGATACCACTAACTTTGAGCTTACAGAATACAAGTACAATCTGAATGACCTGCGCCCGTGAATCCAGGAGAGCTTCGGTGGCTCGTCTGTCAGCTGATCAAGGAAAAAAGCGACTGCACCGCTATTTAACCAGGTAATTTCTGCTTCTAAATGTTCTTACATCTTATTTCAGGGTTGGTATTTCCCTTTTCTGATGAAACTTTCACATGGCAAAAACGGCGGGAGCCCTCCGCTCAGAGTGGAAATGAAATCACTTGGAAGTCGAATGCCGTGGTCTCATAATTGACCTAGGTTTGGTCTGTTGGATCGATGGATGGCAATTCGGCTCTAGTATTCTTTAGTATACTGTAGTTGAACCTTAGGTGAAATCTAAATTGCGTCACTATTGTCTGGTAAGGGTAAAATATGGCCGATCTGCAATTCGATTCATCGCGCTGTGGCACTTTTTTGGATGGTCGTTGCACTTTTGCTAGAGTAGGATTGGCTTTATAGCTGCTGTGCCCCCAGTTGGGTTCATTAGAGTGCCGTGGCATTATGCTAATTCACTCTCTCACGGTTGTTTCTTCCCGAAGAGTTGAATATAGCCAAATCACTGAGAACACAAAATCTACCAGTTTTCTTTATGCCTCGTCGTTGGTTTAACTTCTTGAAATGGGCGCTTGACCCCTCTTAGTTGAATATGGAAAATGCTCGATGTTGAACGCGTGGCTTTGATGTTTCGCTGATGTGGTCCTTTAGGATTGAAGTTCAATGCCAGTCTAATGCCAAAGTTAAGCAGAATCTACGGTTTGTCTTCGTTTTTGGTCGGATGTGGATTTAAATTGGTTTAATGACCGGCGCTTGTTTGAATTGACATGACGCATTTTGCGCTATCAATATCTATACGTTTGGTTTCTGAGATTTGCCGAATTCACGATGGCTCTTAGCTAATTGACAAGTCGTGCATCTGCTCGCCTAAGTGCACGAGTGGCGTGGCAGATCAGCTAAGCCTACAGTACCTGAGGAGTCGCATTTCACTGCTCATTGCCTATTCTTAAGGCTCCTTTTGAGTTCGTACTGGGGGGGGGGGGCAGAGAAATCGCATCCTCTGACGCATTGCTCGTCAGCTTCCGAAGGTCTTTGCATCCTGCAGTACAGTTCGTGTCTAACTTGGCCAGTTGGACTTCAAAGAGCAAGGGCTAACATAAGGAGATTTAGGTCCACGCTTTGAGCAGATTGACGTGGTTGACATGCAGTTTCCAGTGGAGCAGTCGATTTTATAAGAAATGAACAAAATTAACTTAAAACAAGCATTCCTTGATGGCTCTAAATTTGAATCCTTCCATTTAAGGTGCATTTTACGGGGGTTGTATAGTTCGAGACTCCTTGTGTGTACATTACCGAATCACATTTACATAATTATTCGGAATTTATTTATTTTTTTCCAGAATTATCCGATCGATTGGAGCTGCAGAGTCGAAGCTGATGCCAGCTCCCTCTTCCACCATTCCCCTTTTTTTGCGGTTTCTTGGATTTAAACCCATAAAGGGTGAGATTATCTTGCACTCGCTGTATTCATTGTCCTATTCAGCTGTCTCGAACGCTGGCTCAAGGATTTTCGGCGGTTGAAGAAGAAGAAATAGACTAATAATTATGTAAGTGGCTGTTTTGAGGAGGATTCGGGTGTTCCTGGCGGTGTGTTCCTGGCGGTGTGTTCCTGGCGGTGTGTTCCGTTTTATAGCGGGAAATATTGTTTTTGAATTAAATTCGAAAAATCTCTAATTCTCTTTGTAATTTCATTTTTTTACAGGAATCCAGCACAATAACCGTCGTCTACGGCTGCACACGGCAAAGAAAGCTGTATTTCCTGCTTTTTACCTCAAAAGTTATTCAAAATGGCCAAGGAAGACACTGCGTTAAAATTTTTGACGAAATTTCGGCGATGTGAGGGCAGGCGTCTCGATTTTTCTAAATTTCCATAAAACCTTCCCTTGTTCTGACCTCTTTCCCATTCCTGAATGAATAGCACTTTTAGCACCGGCAGAGATCGATCTCTCGACGTTCTGCGCGGCGCCAACCGCTAGGGCTTGCGCTATCAGGACCACACCGTTGGAAGCGCGTGTGTCGCTTTTGAGTCGCCTGCCGCCGTCTGTGCCAGTTACCCAAGTAATGCACTGCAATTAGGACAGTGTTTACGGTCTTTGAAACACTATTTGGTTACTTAAATTTAATTTTATATTTTTTTAATATTAAGAAACTACAATTCTGAATAAACTTTGCGTATTTGCAAATAAAATAATTTTTATTTCAGATTTATCCCATCAACGGCAAGGCATGGACGGCTTCTATCCTTTTCTACTTTGTGTTTTGATATTTTTGATGGTTTTTTGTATTTCGTTTTAATTGTAAAGTGAAGGGCGGTATCTCTTAAAAGCAGATGCACCCGGTGGTTCTATTCTTTACTTTGCAAAGGCAGCGCGAGCTATTTTCAGGTGGCATTCTTTATTTATTGATGGCTAGTATCTGATGTTTAATTTGTATTTAATAATTTTAAATTATATGCTGTATTTATATTATTTCGCATAGATGTGTTCCCACCCATTCCAATAACGAAAGGGAGGGGCCGTTCTGTTGATTATCAGAGACCCGGCTTTCCGTTACTGGCAGATTGCCATTTCCTGGATTATTGCATCACACGGTGCACTTTGTTTCAGTAATCCATTAAGATGGCGCCCCCTTCTTTTGATTTCCATGTTCTGGCAAATGAAATACAGTACCATCTAGTCTTTTGCGTGCACACATTCATCGCCTCACAATCATTGATCACTCGAACACGTCTTTGTTATTTACGCTCCGCTACTCCTTCTAAACACGGCGGGTCGTAAGAGACAGGGCGCGGCAGTCACAGCGGCCCAGCGGCCGGGCGCTGGCGCAGCGCCAAGACGCCCACTGGTAACGGTAATAGCGTCTAAACACGCAAGTCGTTGGACCATTTTTATATTATTTACATTATATATTATTTTTATATTGCGGATTTAGACGCTATTACCGTAACCACTGTGGACCAGGCGCCTCAGGCACTGGGCCGCTGCCACTGCCGCGGCGACCCGCCGTGTAAAAGGATTCCTTTAAAAGACATCTAAGAGAGCAGTTTGTTCATTCAACGATGAAACTGCTTTTTGATTCTGCTTGAACTTGTAATCTCGAGAAACGTTTTATTGGATTTTTCCTTAATTTTATGTAACTCTTGAAACACAATGTCTTTACTCCACTCCCGGAAAACTCATCCGCTAGAATGCCGTCGTTCTACTCGTCATGTAGCTACTCGTCTATTGTTTTATTGTAAGCGGCCACCGTGCCTTTCTACCCATTGTTCTTTTTTGTTTGACCTTAGAGTCATTTTTGGGATCATTAAAAGGACCACGTGTCCGCAATAAAATATTTGTGATATTTTTGTTAAAACATTGGGAAGCAAACTTTATTCACGACAAATGCCTTAGGCAGTTAAGCTTCAGGCACGGAGGCCGCTTGAGACTAACGCGCCAGTATATCGAGACGAGACTGACCGCCGCAGAGCGCACCCAGGGGCATCTCCATCATCTCCTTCGTGACCAGCTTCTTCTTGTCTCCAACACTGACGTAATAGGAACATCTGAAAATAAATAAACAGATATAAGAAATCGACCAACTCCATGCAGTTGGTTTCATAGCCAACATATTTCAACATATTGTTGAAGTCACGGAGGACGCTTGAAAGGAGGATACCAGCGTTGAATCTCTCAAAGGTACACAAGGTCTGTTGGGAATTAGTGATCCAACTCATGTACACACCAATGGGACCTGAATAGTTTAGAATTTCAAAATAGAAACAGAAACAGACTGTCATTCGCAACCTCCAAGACTTCCACCCGAACAGAATACGTGTACTCCCAGGTCCCATCGGGCTTCTTGGTGGACTCCAGGTTAGCAGAAACAACCTGGCGATTTTTCTTGTTTAGAATTTCCTCAATGAAGGGGGAGAGGAAGGTGGAAGACCGCACGGGAAACATTGCGGTCAGGGAATGATTACACGAAATCCATATTCTAAAACGTTGACACCCACGTCATAACTTCCGATTACGCTATTTGTTGTATATCTTGCGTAAAATATGCATAAATGCATAAAATACCTTCCCAAACCCTCCTTCCCCAACCAGTCAATTAGCTGGCTCGAGCGTTTGGGTTTCTAACTATGTCCGATGTTGACCGATCGGGCTGATTTTCCTGCACAGTATGCGTACTGTATAGTTCTGTAAGTGTGCGAAATTTGATTAAAATCTGTGCAGGGAATCCAAAGTTACGCGCCATTAAATGCGCGCCGCGCCCACCGCGAGTACCAGAGGAGGGTCAATTTGACCCGGGGACCCCAGATTGCTGTAGTAGGCCCCATAACTGGAAGCAAGATTGGGTCCTACTGTACCTAAAACAGTTGTTGGTTTGGATTCCAGACGTTCCCAGAACTTGTGCTAAGAATCAATCAGATACGAGCACTTTTTACCTGCAGGGCTTAACCAAACCAACTCCATTAGGAGCGAACGGAAAAAGTGGTCAAAAAAATTTTTATTGTTTAAAGTTAAGGGTCCATATGTTTCAGAAAACACACCTCCCGCCAGCAGGTGAAACCTGGAAGTTACTCATTCACCCACTTTTAGTAAGAAAACTGAAAATCGGTTTTGGGCAGTTTCGGACTCCGAGTGAACGAATGGGTTACGGTAATGAAATGAAACTTTGCACAGGGCTACAGGGACCACATGGCTAGCACTGTGCGAGAAATGGGTCCTACCGGACCATCCCGACCAAAACTGTGTAAGATTTAGCACCCGAAATGAAAAAGGCTTCCAAAACTTCCACTTTTGATTTTTTCCTGAAGTCGGTTTTCAACGTATGCGGTTCTAGTTTGGGCTATAGTTAAATGATAGGTAGGTTGACTTTTGCTGCGAATATGAGCTGATTCCACCTACTCTAAAAAAAGTGAGGTACGATAACATCTCCAAATCCGCCGCGCGCGCGCACCAAGTGCTATGTCTCCGCTCCCCCTCAACCAAAATGGGTCAATTTTGTAAATAAGGAAGACATCAGTATGATAAAGCTTTATTAATGCCAAAAACGTAGATCTGTTGAGTTGGTATCCTTGTGCTGTCCTGCGATGCCTGAAAACACAGAGTTATGCAGTTTTCAGCCCCTAATAAGGTTTAAACCTTTGGAATCAAGGATCCACTTGAATCCGGTGCATAAATATATGTACTATACCTACCCTGTAAGGTTAGTTCAATTCCAGGAAAAAAAAATTTTTGGCCCAAAAAACTCCATGTACGGTTCATATATGGTTTTTTCCCATGGTTTTTTCCGATTTTGACCAAAAAATCGAATTTGCTGAAAATTGGTGGGATGGTTCCAAATGGTGCAAAGAACCTATAGCCAAATTATTTCCCGATTATCTTTACTGGTTTTCGAGTTTCAGTGCCTTAAATAATGCATTTTCACCAGTGAGATAGCTAGATGGGCAATATACGTACGTCACGAAGCCCCGCCCCTTTGACGTCATTTGTTGTCCGTATTTTCCCCTTTTGCCGAGGTGGTCGTCTCGAGGCATACGTATATTGCATTCCGTACTTTTCCCTCGTACGTACTTTCATTTAGACCCTTAATTTGAGTTCAGTCAAAACCTTCAACCCTTTCTTTTTCTTAAAGCCTAAAACCGACTTAATGCTCTCTTTCTTAAAATCCTCTTTCTAGTAAAAGAACTACAGTAGAACACTAATCAGTGAAACACGCATTTTTCTAAAAATGGAAATTTCAAAATATTGTAAATGTTATTTTGAAAGTTATTCCCTCCTATGCTGGACGTTACCGTTATCGTTTGTAAAATTCCTTTCAGAACTTTCCAGTCCGCAAATCTTTTAAAAATGTCGTCTTCCTTCTGGAACAACCTATCCCAAGGCTACTCCGTCTTTGCCGTGGTTACCGGTTGCATTGGAAACTTCTTCCTCATCGGAATGACTGCCAAATGCAAATCACTGCATTCCACTTGTTGTAATTCAAAATAATTGTTTTGGTCCCTCATGTAGCTTTCAGGTTATATTGTTGCTGTTTTTTCTGCTTGTAATATCCTTCTATTAGTCAATCGTTTTCAGAAAATGGTAAGGGAAACATTTGGAAAAGAGCATTCGAAGTTTTAGATCCGTTTTCAAATTTTGGAAAGTGATGATCCGAACGACTGCAATCTGTTTGCTTACTTGTATATATTTGGACAAACTTACGATTTAAGATTAACTGAATTTAAGCGAAAAAGTCTCTTTTCAGGTTTACTTGTTTGCAATGACCGGGGTAGATAGACTGATTGCTATTTGGATCCCGCTTTGGTATGGTAATTCCGAATCAGAAAGGGAGAAAGAGAGAAGACTGTGTGTGTGTCTGTGTCTCTGTGTCTATAACGAGAGAGATAGAAAGAGAGAAAGAGTCAGCTAGAGACAAACGAGAGGAGGCGCGTGAGGACATATTAATGCCAGGTATCGACACTCCACAAAGCATCTCTACATATCTTTTATTCTTCTACCCGGTTTCTTATTTTCATTATTCCTTTTGGTATCAGAATTTGGCTCTTCGCTCAAATTGTTTTTAGGGATGGTCTTTCATAGCAATCGATGGCTCCTGCAGTCCTCCCAGTTGCTGGATGCCAAATGAGGAAATGGTAGTCAAAGTCTTTGACAGATTTGTAATTGCCTGTCGAATGTTCACTTGTTTCGTCTACGTCTGCGTGTACATCAGAGTTATTCATTTGAGTGAGTTTCTTTACTCCAATCTGCAAATTATAACCATGGTGTAATCTTGCTGAAGATGTTAGGTAAATCTCGCAAGTTAAACATTGTAAAAATACAAACTATTTCTTCGAAAATAAATTTAGACTTTGTGAAAATTACGAACCAAATAAGTAATTTTATGTTGTGACTTTACGAAACTGAATAAGGAATATATCGTACCTTTTAAATCCTTTTTTCAGGACTTCGCAACCGAGTCTCCCAAAGACTCCAAAAATAAACAGCAATTCTCGGAAGTTTCCTAATCCTATTGGTTTGTAGTTCAAATAAAATGAATAATTCATTATTTCAGATTCTAAATATTAGTATTATCATAATCTGGGGCCTAATTCAATATCTACCAACTGCTCTGGCAGACGTCGTTCATGTACTTGAGTATATCTTCACCATTCCAGGTTTATTTAGTCGCGAAGACCAAAAAACAAAATATTAGTTTTGGCTGCTTGGGCTGCAGATTTCTACATTTACATCTGGAGAAGCAGGGAATATCGAAGAGCTTTCAAGGATACTGTAAGCCTAAGGAAAAAAAACCACAAAGTTCCCCGCCTATCATCAGCTCCACAAGGAATTAATTTCGTTTTTTGTATAGAATAATATTAATCTTAAAGACTGTTTAAATGCTGATTTTGAAAGAAGCGTTATTTGAACTTGTTTTCTTTAAATGCTGTGTTTAAATTTCAAAAAGAGCAAAATGAGACTATTTGAAATGGCGTTCGTATTCGATTTCCTTTTCTGATTCCCCTTATAAGATTTCCATTTGTCTTGTCATCGATGAAAAAGCTGCTGCATTTGCTAAACATTGGCTTCTTCCTCAAACTTCATTATTATGTGGTTGCGATGTTTTCCCTGTTATTCACAACAACCGTTACGTGAATATTTATGCTGGTAATTCTGTTTATCCTCGGCAGCAAACTCTCTTTTTCCAATCACTCCAATGTTTTATCCTCTTTTCATTCCAGTTTAAGCCCAATGAGTACTTATCGGAAGACTAGATTCAGCGTTTCTCATATAAGTAAGTACGGGTATTTCATGGAATCATTAAATTCCAGTTGTTTATTTATCCTGTTTAGTTTTCTGCTATATTATCATTTCACACAGTATTGGGGCGGTTTGGCAGGTCAAAGTGATCCCTGTTTCTGAAATCATTGCTTTCAGAGCTATAAAACATATAAACTTTACAATTTGGATTTATTTTTCAGCTATGAGGAAAAAAAAGAAATTACTTCACAATTAACAAACAGTAATTTCAATATTCAGGGGAGAATTCTAACTACACCACCGGAAAAGTTAGTCTTTTAAAACTAACTTTTAAGATATCAAAAAAACGAGAAGCAGCTTAAAAGCTGCTTCTCGTTTTTTTGATATTCAAATTTTGATTTTGACAAAAATGACAATTAATTCCAGATTGAATTTATCTTCAATTGAGTTTCCTAAAAACGTGCATGTCATTGTGATTGTGTGTCAAACACCCGAAGATGTTGAATCCAGAAGGCAGATCAGACAAGGCTGGGCGAATAAGGCCAATTATGAGGAGAAGGTGATTTTGTTAAGAGAAGGCTACACTTAAATTTACACTTTCCGAAATGAAAATAAATTAGTTCTAATTGTTTTGCTAAAGTGCGCATTTTGAAACAACGGAGAGCTTAAAAACAATTCAATTATAATGTGCCCACTAAATTTTAAACGATTTTTTTATATATATTGAAAAATAATAATATCGGACGTGTTACTATTTTAGAATAATTCAATTTATGTCCTATTTCTCGTTGGAACGCGAAATAACTCCGTTTCTCCAATTCTCTTAAAGGAATCCAATGAATACGGAGATATTTTCATAGCTGACATTGAAGAATCCTATCAAAATCTTGTTTACAAGGTTTTTTTTGCAAGGAAATGGTTAAAACATTGAAAAGTTCAGTTAATGGTGGTTTACAATTGGATTTCACATTTTTTGTATCCTGTCTATGTCGTGAAAATTGATAATGACACGGTTATCGATCTGAATCAGGTATCTTTCCATTTTTATTCCTTTTTTTTATTTTCCATGTTTTCATTGGACGCCCTCTCTCAGATCATTGTTACTAAATGACTATTTCAGCTGACTAAAGTGATTTCTGATCAAACTACAGAAAAGTGGATTGTGGGAAAAGTTGTTGAAAGAGCCATGCCATCCCGCGACCCCAATAACAAATAGTCAGTTTTTTTTCAAGTGGTGTTAAATTAAATTTTTTTAAAAATTTTACAGTTACATCTCCCCTGAAGACTACCGTGGATCCGTCTTTCCCAGTTACACTGATGGTCCATTATATATTATTTCTCCGGGTGCTCTCAAAGAAATTGTACTCCATTTAGACGTTCATCCGGTTTGTTTGTGCAGTTTGGAAACTTTGTTTAGGAAAAGTTTTGATGCCAAGTTTAGTTTGACACATTTTTAGTTGAAAAATGAAATGGATTTTCCAAAAAATGTTTTATCATTTTTTTAAAACATTTTTTCGGAGCTCCATGAAAACAAAATATATAATTATGGCTCGACTGTAAAACGTACTTTGACGGGCAAAACCATCACATTGACTAATACCTGATATCCTTTTACCAGTTTTTACAACATTTAATTAAAATTGTTTCTGTTTAGGCAATCCACCTGGAAGACGTCTATTTCACAGGAATCTTGGCAAGCAATGCGAGTATTCCACTCATCTCGGACAGTAGGATCTTCAATAAAAAGGTTTTGATTCAGAAGTCAAACTAACGTTTTTAAGCCAATTTGCAATGAGATGTCTTCTGATATTTTGGGATTTCCTGCGCATAATAGTAAAGTTTCCCCAAAAGAAGAATACAAATGGTTTATGGCGGCAAAGAAGGGGAACTGCACGTAAATCATCAAACAAAAATGAAACATCGGGTTTTGGTTATATTTTCATTTTTCCCCAAATGAGAATGCAGCTTTCATATGAATTCAAAATGCTAATTTTTTCATCATAATGTATTTTAAAGTTATTATGTGTTGCCAAAGAAATAAATTATATAACCGATTTGTAATGTTGATCAATTTTACGTGTAAAAATCATTTGCCTTTGTTTCATTTGTCTGCATATTCGGATGGTAAATTCCTGATAATCCATGTTTGAAACATTATTCAAATATTCTAAAACCATTCATTAGAATTATTAATTATTCTCACTTTCTTGCTTCATTTTCTTTGTCACTCTTTTTCTTTTTGGTAGCTACGATCCAGTTGTACTCCGCAGAATTTATGTAAGCACATTTTTAAATTTATAAATTAATAAAATTTCAGTTTCCTATTTCATTTATCTGTTTTTCTGCCTTGTTCTTCTTTCGTGGTTGATGGGAGCCTTGGTAAAACATCATTTATGTTTTAATTCCAATTTTCAGGGTGACAAAAATGCTGAGCCAATCGGCACGGCCCTTTTCTCTAGCGACATAGCCGAGTACGAGAAAGCCATTTCCGAAGCTGCCTTTAATGACTCGAAAAAGAATTTAACGATTCGGGAGAGGATTTTAGGATTGCCGGCACAGGCGTGGGTTATGTCAACTAGGAAACAAAATAAATGTTGCGTAAAACATAGCTGATGTTGAAGAATCCGTAAAATGAAAACAAAGCTGATAAAACCTCATAAAATCATTTGAATTTAGCCTTTAACAATTTTTAAATAACATGACAAATAAAATATTTAATTTTTTGAAAGGTACTAACCTAGTTGGGGGGGGGCAGCCCATGCCCATTTCCCCAACATCACTTGGATAAGTTGGAATAAGGATCAGAATGTGTAAGATTAGAATAATTTGACGTATACACTACTCATTTCTTTTTGGTTGTTCAGCGGCGTCACAAAATGAACGGCGATGATGCGGGATTACTTTGTTAATTTGTGTTTTCAGCCTAAATTTGAGTTTTGTTTCTGTTTCCAAAAACGTGAAAGTATTTGTTGTTGTTTGCCAAACGCCGGAAGACAAGGAAGCCAGGAGGCAGATCAGGGCTGGATGGGCGAATAAGACGAATTCTCAAGATATTAGAGTGAGTTGTTTCTTGTTATTCAAGTTAATTTGAAATTCTACCGATTAATTCTATTTTTGGCAGTAGAATTTATTGTAAAACAAAAACTGTATTTGATGTTTGCGCACACTGAAACACATTGAAGAAACATTCGCTCAAAAACGCAACTAAAAGAAATAAATGCTAATCCAAAATAACAATTGGGTAATCGTGTCCTCTGGGTTTGTTCGCCCCTGCCCGCCCAAGGCACGCCTTCATTTTCAGTTAAGAGAGGGGTGGTCCGGTGGGTTAAGCGAGGGGAGGGTACCAAAGTGCGGCCGCCATCCGTGGAGGCGCGAAGCGCCGGAGCGGTCGGCCGCACTTTGGTACCCGACCCGAGCGCTCACCTACTTATGCTAATTTAGGTAGGGCCGCGAACGGCCGAAGGCCGCCCAAACCAGAATGAAAAGACCCGCGAAGCGGGGCTTTGAATTCTGGTTTAAATACATTTAACTTTTTAAATTAAAAGTTGTGAACATAAAAAGTTGCTTTTCTTTTACAAAGATTTTTTAAGACGTTTTCTTTTGGCCAAACTGACAAAACTTTTCCAGAACGGTTCAATTTTCGTTATTTTTCTGGTTGGCAAGCGAAACAACTCTGTTGATCCAAATCTATTAGAGGAATCTAAGGAATTCGGAGACATCTTCATAGCCGATGTGGAAGAATCCTACAGTAATCTGGTTTATAAGGTTTTTCTAATAATTATTACAACATTTAATTTATTTAGCTTATGGTAGTCTACAAATGGATCTCTGGCTTCCACATTTCATCCTTTGTTGTTAAAATCGATAACGACATGATTATTGACCTAAATCAGGCTTGTTTTTCTAAATTAAATAGAGTTTTGTATAAATACAAAATTTTCAGCTAAAACCCATAGTTTCTGAGCAAACTGAAGAAAAGTGGATTCTGGGAAGAGTGGTAAAGGGAGCTATTCCGGACAGAAATAATAAAAGCGCCCGGTTTGTAATGTTTGTAAATTTTGTAAAGTTATTTTTCAGTTATGTTTCAATGGAGGCTTATCCTCAAATTACTCTTCCTGATTACGCGGACCATCAGTTGTATATAATTTCCCCATTCGCCTTTTCACAGATGTTGGCTTCTCTACACGCAATGAAGGTCAGTTCAATTACCATTTTACATGATTAGACCTAAAATTTAAAAGAAAAAAGGGAGAAATTTAGGAAATCCTACCCGAAGACGTATATTTCACTGGAAAATTGGCCGGAATTGCTCAAGTCACTCTCAAATCCAACGATCGAATTTTTAACAAAAAGGTATTTCTTTAAATAAAACGATACAAAAATTGTTTTCAGCCCAATTGCAAAGAAATCTCGCCAAATACCTTCGCTTTCTCTGCTAAAAACAGCCAACTGGGACTTCTGGAGGAGTACAACTGGCTTACGAATGCAAAGAAGGGAAACTGCACATAGACAATCCCTTCTTTTGGTTACAAATGCACTAAGAAATCGATTCTAATAAATATTCGGGCTCAGAACTATTACAGTTGATCCTTTTTATCAACTAGATCATGAGCAACTTCCCTTTTTTTAAGCGAGTGAAATGCAATGTAGAAACCATTACCTCATGCACTTTCTATAGAGTGGAGAAAACTGTAAACATTTTTTATTGTAAATATGTGGTTTCCCTTTGTTAAAGAGGGCAGTGAATATGATTGGCATGGTTTTTCGTTGTTGGTTTCCGGTTTTCTCAATATTTAATAAAAATTACCATTTTTTCTGCTATTTCACTAATTCATCCGGTTGAATAAAAACATAAAATTGAAAAGAAGAAATGGCACTGGGAACTTTTTAAAATAAATCTTTTCGCTTTGAAATATTGTTTTTTATTGTTGGACACGGAGTTAGTTAATCCATCTTCCATTTGAAAGGAAAGTGTTGAAACATTTGCATTATTTACTTAAAAAACCTTTTTGGTCAGGCAAATTAGCGGTTTTTTAATTATTCCCAATTTAATTGTCTTCTCATAATTTGATATTAAACTGCAGTAATAATATTTATCAGTTTTCCCGAATGTATTACGGTATGTGATTTCCCCGATTCCCCTCCGCATATTGGAAACTCCGTTTGATGTGCTTGTTCAAATAAAGGACCACATGCGCCTTCGATTTTCAGTGAGTGTGATCAGCAACAGAAGATCCTTCGTGTGTTCAGCCTAGGCCTAATCTGTGGTCCCCGGTTTCAAATGAGTGTGCATGCTAATGCAGTCAGTATGAAATGGAAAATTATATCGTTCACTAGCCCAAAAATCGAATAATACTCTCGGTTTTACTGCAAAAACAGTCAAATGGGATTTCTGGGGAAAAACAAGTGGCTTATGAATTCACTCGAACAATTTAGGCATTGTAGACCGCACGATGTTTAAAAAACATTTTGACATTTTTTTAATGTTTTAAATAAAAAAGAGAAATCACTTTTAATGTCTCTCGTTTACAAACAAAAATCCATTTGTACACGCCACGTACAATAACAGCGTCTGTCGTTCGAATGAGTAATTCTAATTGCAGGTCTATGGCAGAGATTGCCATAAACAATGTAGTATTCCTGCGTTCGTTCCATTACCAAACACAAAGAACAGAAGCATTTTTATTGTCACGCCAATTATCGAAACATTCAAATGATCCCCTGCGCGCCTCTTAACTTAAACTACAATAGTTTTAAAACACTCGAGACGGTTTTATCGGTTTCCTCATTCTTAATCAATATCTACTCTATTTTCTGTATTCTCTTCCGTTCTTCCGTCGCTATGGCCAGATACAAATGGTACCTTCTTTACCATCAGATCGTAGTGACCCTAATGGATTTTAACGTATACCTACCGTACCCAGCCTTTCTAAAATAGAGTTCAGATGAATATGTTGTTCAGTCCCTATTTCCTCTTACCATTCCCTGTTACCTACTCAACTGGCCTTCTGGGACCTTTTATATCCACCCAAGTTTTGCTTGTCTTCATGGTATTAATTGCCTGTTTTTCATTCACTACTGCTGCTCATCTTTTCTATTTTCGTTACTTGACAGTCCATGGGATGGACTGGTTTCCCCAGAAACACAAAATTGTACTTGTGGTCCTCTACTTTTGCTCTATTTTCCCAGCTTGCGGTTACTTTGCCATTGGGGATGAAACGGAGAAAGTGCTCAAGGAAATGGAGCAGGTAAGTGAGTGAGTGAGTGAGTGAGTAAGTTAGTTAGTTATTTTCGGTGAGCCTTTTGTCAAGAGTCCTCATTTCCAGCAGTACCTATGCGTCATTGCGGCTCAAATCCTCTCAGTAGCTTCCACAATTGCTTATGACTCTTCAAAGTTCATAAAATACACAATCCCTCCAACTGTATTTTACTTCATCCTCCTAACATTCCTTTTGTATTTTTTCATAAGCCGGACAATAATAACACTTGGTAGTTCCTCAATGTCCTCGCAAACTAGAAAACTACAACGCCGTTTCTTTCTGGCCCTCTGCCTTCAAGTATTCGTTCCTCTCATTTGCATTCTGATTCCAGCCACGATAATTTTATACATAATTTTACGACAAATACATGGATATCAAGGTAAAATTCACTCAAAACAGTAATAGCTTAGTTTCAGGATTGGGATTCATCTGCACAACTATTGGCTCTGCGCACGGGGCTTTGGGAGGTCTTGTTTTAATAGCAATTCATCCCACTTATCGCCAGTGCAGAAATCAAAACAAGTCTTCTACAGCTGTTAAGACTATGTTTCCTTCGCAATATTCAACTTGAATGTAGCTTTAACATTATAATTTGTCTTGTTCACTTCACTAAATGAAATACCTAATGCGTCTCTGTCTCTTTCTGTCTCCGTCTCCTTTAAAAGTCGATTGAACTTTATTGATTACTTAATTGTTGCCATGAGAATGCAGATTGATAGTTTTGACGGTTGAAGTGTGGTCTGATTTTCTGAAGCGGCGATAGGAAGGATGAACAAGAACCAATACAACTGCTCCCACGGCTCCTTGTGTTGACGCCATTATGGTACAAATAAAGGCCAACCCTGAAACACCTATTTACAACTACTTTTTTTCTCTTTTAACCTTGGTAGCCATGTATTTGCTGGACAATTAGCAAAACAAACACAGAAGTTGGAATTAGCATGAAAACCAGAGGAACGAACACTTGAAGACAGAGGGCCAGGAGGAAACGGCGTTGAAGTTTCCTTGTTTGCTGGGACATTGTAGCATTTCTTAGGGTTCTGAATGTACGGCTGATAAAGAACCATAAAAGTGTTGTAAGTAGAGAACAGTAAAATACAATTGGAGGAATACTGTATTTCATGAATTTGGAAGGATCGTATCCTACAGTTGGAGCTGTTGATAGAATTGAGGTAGCATCGATACAAGAATATTCCTGAAACTAAAGGTCAGAGAGAGAAAGAGAGAGAGAGAGAGAGAGAGAGAGAGAGAGAGAGAGAGAAACCTCAATCTTTTCTGTCCTTACCTTTTCCATCTCTATAAGAACTTCTCCCGTATGATCTCCAATTGCAATATGACCCAAAGCTGTTACAAATGACGTCATATAAACTGCCATAAGTGAAATTTTGTGTTTCAGTGGGAAATGGGAAATTCCATGGGCAACCAAGTACCGAAATTGAAAAAGATGGACAGATGCAGCGAAGGTGAGCATACAGAAGTTCACCATAACTGTCTCCAATACATGGGCATTTACAAATTGACCCAAAGGCCCCGTAGCGAAAGAAATGGGAAAAGGAAGCAGAAAATAGGGAACGAATAAAATATTCATCTAAATTTTTAAAAATTTGAGTAATTCAATTAAATTTACGTAAATATCGCAAAGAGCCACGACAATTTGATGGTAGAGGAGGTACCATCGGTATCTGGCCATTACACGGGGTGAACGGAGGAGAATACACAGGATGGCGTAGAAATTGATCACAAAACAAGAAGTTGATATAATGATTTCCATTGCTTTGAAACGATGGTAATTTAAGTTTAGAGGAGCGCAGGCGACCATTGGAGGAGGAAGTTGATTTAAGCCATAACCAGACTGTTTCATTGTAGTGGAGAAGCAGACTAATTAAAAATGTTTTCATAATAAATATAGCGAGATTACCATAGACGCACGTAATTGTACGTATAGTTGTCATTAAAACTACTTCCACTGTTTTGGATTCCTTCGTTGGCTGCCGATCAAACATGGAATGACGTGTGCTACATCATTTCACTGTTTCAAAGATGTATCTTTTGTTTCCACATTTCAGCAAGTTTGGAGACAATACAATAACCCAATATTATGTGTGAAAAAGCAAGACTCAAAAAGAGTGGGGATCGGCAATGAAAATAAATTTATTGAATATCCATCAGTAGAGCAGACAAGGATATCACGCTTGAGGTGGTTTTGGCGTTTCGAAAAGTTGGTCACGTTATTATTTTCTTTTGTTTTCTTTTGGTATCTTTCTTACATTTCTATTGTTTACTTTTTATACGATCAGGAACCAAACCACCTACTCTTTTTGAGTCTCGCTTTTTCACACATAATAATTGTTCTCTTTTTATCAGTATTTGTAGAATACGTCAAGTTGAGCTATCTTACTCTTCCCATCCCTTTGGTGCTTTTCACCCTGCTCTTTATTTCCATTTAAGAAAAGAGAAACGCGGTGGGTCAATCCAGGGAGGGGCGGCAAAGTGTGAGCACTCCATTCGCTCTGGCAGATCACCATAGCGGTTGGTAGTATTTTTTCGAAATTACAAAAATGAAGAAAAAAAAACTAAGTGCTAATTAGAACAGAAACAGTTTAGACAAATCAAACAGCACCACTTACCAATATCAGGACTAAAAGTATGAGCTAAAAAATACGTTCAAACCACTTTAACAACTTTTATAATGATATCACCGAACTAACAACACAAAAAGCAAAACGAATACCACTGCTGGGGATCGAACTTGCGTCCACAGATTTTGAGTCTAATGCTTCCACCAGTACACCACCGTTTCAATTAAGTTTCGCTAAAAACTTAGTTTTTCGGTTCTCATTCTAACGTTTTTCAACCGATTCCACTGGAACTTGGCGCGCAGCGACCTGCAAAGGGTTTCCACAGCTCTGTGAAATTCGGTACAGATACGTCTATTCGTTCGCCCGTGGCGAGGGGATATTCAACTACGGGAGAATTTGCCATTTCAGGCTACGTTGAGGAATCAAACCACCGAGGAGCGCTACGCGCTCCGCGCAATTAGCATGAAAAACTTTGGCGGTAGAAATCATTTCGGATATCGCAGCAATCTTGAGCCAGAACTTTGCAAAATAAGGAATGTAGTTGTGCGACTAGGAGCCCATTGATTTTCCACCCATGCTTTAGTGCGAAATGAAGGTGTTGAAACATTTGCATCGTTCACGAACGAACAACTTTTAAAAATAAATTACACTCGATAATACATATTATTGCAAGTGTAACTATAAAAAATAGGGTATTTAAAATAAGTGGAATATTTTTGCTCAACGTTTGTTTGCAATGTGCAAATGCATTTTAAATTTAACCGCTCTTGTCCGTTTTCAGGAAAGGGAATTTACCTAACATTTTGATTTAACTTGCTTTCAGAGGTACGCTTATTTCTCCATGACCACATTTCAGCTAAATGTTCGATGTGCCAGCCCCATCATTCCCTTTTCCGCATATTGGAAACTAGGCTTGGCTGTGCGTGTTCAAATAAAGAGCCACATGCACCTGTGATCTTCAATGAGTGTGATCAGCAACATGAGCAGAGCGCTCGTTTGTTTAGGGTTGGCTTAATCTATGGTATTTAAAATATAATATTAATGTTATTAATAAAACTGTATTCTCTATTTTGACACAGTGGTTTTTATAATGTTCGAATATAATCATAAATTATTATTAAACTAGATGTTTAAAAAATAAACTACACTCAATAATTTTTATTCATTGAATTTAAATTATTTCGAGTAAAAACTTTCTTCGAGTAAAATTTTATTTCTTCAATAAAGTGAATGTTGCACATATTTTTATTACAACCGCTTTCCAGCATTATCACTAATACGTTTGGCTCACATGAATGCTTACCTGGTAATAAAAATTCCAGCATTCTCGAGAACTATTTCGTGAGCCCTCTTTCCCTCTTTTTCATTGCATATTGGCTGCACAATTCGGCTGTGAACAAATAAAGCACCTGCACATCGGATCTTTATTGAATGAGATCAGCAACAAAGGCGAAACGGCAGTTTTCAGAATAATGCACAATCTTTGATCCTCAATGATTGTATTTTTAAAACAAAAAAGTTGCTAGATTCGATGACTGAGTATCCAATGGACAATGCTTTGAAACTGGTAGTTTAATTCTTACTGTTTCTCTCAATATAGTTTTGTTGCAAAACTAAGCCAAATTTAACAGAATCTCTTCTTCTCTTGCGATTCGAGGTTGCCCGTGATTTATCCAACATGATTTCATGATGATTCTTCTGCAAATCTCTCGTTTGCTGTAAAACGTAGCCAGGTGAACAAACATTTCTGCTCTATGAACGATATGCTAAATTTAACAATGTGATTTTGTTGCAGAATTGGGTTAGTAAAAGACTAATTGATGATGAATTGAGAGGATAAACGGAAATCATTCAAAGAACAAAAATAAGACTTTAAAAAATCTTCGGAAAAGGTCAATCAATGAATTTTCATTTTAATCATAAAAATATTGGATAAATCCCAAACAATGCGGAATCACAATAGGTAAAGAATGCAGAGTAGGCATAAAATAAACGAAATTAATGGAAATTTCTTAAATTTCAGATTTGATGTTTGGTTTAATTGATCTCCTAATTTTTCGTTTCTACGCTCATTCAGCTAAACAAATATCCACTCTCGATGAGCGTTATGCGCCAGCTTCGATGCAGATCCTCGTATTCCTGTAAGAAATTCCAAACCAAAAGATACTTAATAGTTTTTAGATTCTATTTTAATATCAATTGTATTTTCCTGTTTTCTATTTTCGGGCACAGTTTACAAGGTAAAGTTGACGATCCATTTTCAGAATAACGGATCATTTAAATTTCAGGATGATGGAGTGGTGTTTCATAAAAATCCGCAGAAATACATCAATGTGACAAAATATGAAGAAGAAATAGCAAAAAGATTTCCAACAAAAATATCTTTGCTACAAAAAAGAATTTTGAATTCAACAGTTGAAGAGTGAATTTTAAGATGCAACATAAATGTTGTGTATTTTAGACTGGTTTTAATTGTTCCGTCGGTGTCAGAAGGCCTGAAATCAATTGTGATTGTCTGCCAAACACCAGAAGATGTGGAAGCAAGGAGACAGATTAGGATGGGATGGGCTAATGCCACGAATTCAGAAGACATCAGGGTATGGTCGAAGAAAAGTTGGAACAGAATATATTTCGTTCACTAGATGAGCCCAATTTGTGTAGTGGCTAATGCAGAGTGCAAAATGCAAATTTCGAAAGCACACCTTTCATTGCTTAACTGTTTTTGGCTTTAGTTGTGCTATATGGTTTTAAAATGAAAGTCTATAAGCGTCCAGGTTATCAGAGCGTTCAGTTAAAAACTATGTATTCCTATTTTAGAAGGGCTTTCTTTCTGTTTTCTTTGTGGTCGGCACTCGAAACAACACCGTGGATCCAAATCTAAGAGAAGAAATTTCCAAGTTTGGAGACATCGTGGTTGTTGATGTAGAAGAAACTTATAGAAATCTTGTTTACAAGGTAAACAACCTTCAAAACATTAAATAGTTTAAAGTTTTAGTTAATGGTGGCCTACAAATGGATTTCAGCCAAATATCCAAACTCAAATGTTGTAAAAGTCGATAGCGATACGGTGATTGACTTGAACCAGGTAGAGCCTTTGGCAAATTTACATTCTAATGATTAGTCACATCATTCCACTGTTTTATTTTTTGTTGTTTTTCTGTGTTTGTTAAAACATCTACTCAGGCAACTGCTTAGAATCGAGTAATAAGCAACGAACATAATGCATAAAAGAAATATTTTCAGCTGAAAAACGATCAAATGACGGACAACTGGATTATTGGAAATATAGTGAACAATTCAAGTCCGACAGCTAACTCAAACAGTAAATAGTGAGTAAATTGCAAATTCTTGGTTAATGAAGTTGTTTTAGCTACGTTTCCTTCAAAGACTATCATCGTCTTCGTTTTCCAGATTATGCAAATGGTCCATTGTATTTGATTTCTGCAAAGGCTCTCAGAAGAATCCTAGCACAATTGAATTCTGAACCGGTTGGTTTAAAATACTATTTGAATTGAAACTACTTATAATATATACAAACTTTCAGCATGTATCTTTCAGGCCATTCACTTAGAAGATGTCTTTTTCACTGGTATTTTGGCTGAAAAGGCTAATGTTCCACGAATACACGAAAGGAGCATTTTCAACATAAAGGTTGGCGCAATCAACCTAGAATTAAGAGAATAACCCGCTTCAGCCAACATGTCAAAAAATGTCACCGATAGCAATTGGATTTCCATTGCACAATCAACTCAAATCTTTAGAGGGGTTCAGATGGTTCGTGGATGCAAAGAAGGGAAATTGCACATAGACAATAATTTGTTTTCTCATACATACTTTATCTTAATAATCATTTATAAAAATAATCACGCTCATTGCTATTGTTTTTAAGAAGACCCCAGCAAATTGACCCATGCCCATACGTAATTGTGAAATGACAATATTGAAGTAGATTTCACTTCTTCCAGTTTTTGATTGAATTTCAGTCAATAGAATATTGCACAGCTTTATAAAGTGGAGTGATGTGGCAAGGAATACACTGAAAAATTAAGTAAGATTTTCCATCATAGACTCATATTATATAGTAACCACTTTTTGCTTATTTTTATTTTACCCATTTGTTTTAGAACTTGAAGGTGTGCTAGAATAAAACCCAATGATTTTGTTGCCCTCTTTCTCCTTATAATCTTCTATAAAATTTCTTCATCTACGTGATTTTCCTAAAATTGTGTTTACTTTGAACCTTTGCGTTTGTCATTTTTACTCATCACCGCACTACGTTGTGGGTTTGTTGTTCGTCCTTCACGCTCGCCGGATCTTCTGAATACTTCGATCGGAAGCCCATTTCGAAGCTCATTCAGCAACGTTCCTCATCAAAATTACGGCAACTCACCTCAAATAGAGCGGAATTCCTCAAACTTCAACAAAATTGAATGTCCCAGACGTTGCAAACAATTTCTGAGGTTTATTCCCTTTGTGCCGTTTTCATCGGTTGTTTGGGGAATGTTTTCCTAATTGTAGTAACTTTCAAGTATAAATCCCTACATTCCAGTTGCAGTAAGTGAAATCTCTTTTCGTCTAAAATTCAAACTTCAGATTATATCGTAGCTATAATGTCAGCGTCTAACATTTTGCTGCTTTTGAATTACTTGCAGAAATGGGTATATTATATAGTAAGCTCAACTGAAATTTACTTTAGATTCGGATGGATTTTCTGGAAAGCAGGGATCCTTACGATTGCAATTTATTTGCCTACGTCTATGTATTTGGACAATCGTATACGGTAGGTTCTAAATAATTATTTAAAAATAATCGTCACTAAAACATATTTGATTGGGAAGAAAAAGGCATTTGAGAGTTGATTGACCTCAAATTCAACTACATTGATTTTTGGCCTAGGAGCAACAATCTGCAAAATGAAAATTTAATAAAATATGGAGAAAACACGCAACATACAAGTGAATTTGATTTAGAGAAGTTTTTCGGCCATTTTTTGTTTGTTTTTGCCACCTTCCTTCACTGTTTCAGTGGTGCACATAATTTCTCTACAGTTAATCCTGGATCTACGCTATATTTAGCAACCAAAATCCCTGTACTATCAATTTTGTTTCAATAAATTTATACATGTCACAATCACAAATGAATTTTACACTTGCTCACACTTCACTATATCAATTTTAATCTTTAGTAAATCATAACAAAAATATTTAGATTATAACTCAAATAATAAAAATATAATAGAAGAAAATTGCGTAATTTTAAGCACAAACTATTTTCAGACGTACTTATTTGCCATGACTGGTGTTGATCGATTAATTGCAGTTTGGCTGCCAATTTGGTAATTTCTTTTGTTGTCTTGTTTTTTTAAATTTGAATTTTCAGGTACCGTAACACAAAGAAAAAACTGTACTTGTTTTTGATTCTTCTTCCCGGATTTATATTTTCTTCAGCCTTGTTTGTAAGTGTAAATTCAAATTCATCTATTTTCAATTGAAGTTCTGGACACTGAATGACATCAATGGCACTTGTTCCCCTCCTTCTTGCTGGATGCCAACCGACCTGGTTATTCTGATTTTCGATGTTTCAGACATTTTAATGAGGTTCTTTGCCTGCGGGGCATATGCATTTGTCTATGCGAGGGTCATCACTTTAAGTAAGTTGTATTTGATGACCTTCAACTGTTTCGATAAGCGATGTGAAACAGCTAATTGCCGAAAACGTTTGTTTTAAAAAGTGAAAATAAGACATTAAAAAAGCTACAAACTTTTCAGCACTCAGGAATAGAGTAACCCACAGTGTACAGAAGGAAACGGCAATTCTTGGAAGTCTTTTGATTCTTTTGGTAAGGTTTCGTTTCAATTTATTTAAAAACTAAATTTCAGATTCTGAACATCAGTGTGATCGTAATTTGGCTCTTGATTCATTTTCTTGAGAAGGAAACCCCAAACTTTGTTCTTCTTCTTCAAGGTATTCTGCCATTTCCAGGTATTTCTCTTATTTTTAAGCTGCAATTTAAAAAAACCTGTCTCATTAAACATCTTAAACTTTAAAATTTTTCTGCGAAAAAGGGGAACTCAGTTCGAAAAAACGATAACAACTAATATTGATGATTTTCAAAGGAAGAATAATTTCAGCAATGGCCACGTGGGCAGCCGATTTCTACATCTACGTCTTGAGAAGCTCTGAATACAGAGCAGCCTTCAGACAAACTCTGGCCTTCAAGAAGAATACAACGCCTGGCCCTCTCATTATTAGTTCCTCCAAATTGTGAATTCCCAGGAATGCACGGTATAAATTGCAGCATTGAACCATTTTCGCCAGCTCTAAAAACATTTTTAGTACTTCACATCTTCAAAATAATTATAACCATTCAAATGCACAATCAGGGACATAAATCAATACATAACAGTTGTTGGGAAATTTCATCGTCTAGAAAGTGAAAATCAAGTGTTGTATATTTATTTTCTACAGATCTTTCCATTCTTTGTGATGGTTGGGTGCCTGTGTTCCGATGTACTTGTCAATAGTCGCCGAGTAGAGATTGACGTCCATGTTTACCTCAATAATTTCTTTAATTAAAATTATCTCTAAAACACCTGTGCGTTGGCAATCATTGCATTGCTGATGCCGTCATCACAAGAGGAGCCGAAGGAAATGACGCCCAGAAGAAACGTCCTTCCTTTGTGGACCGCCAGAATTCCGCCACCGCTGTCACCCTGGAAAATGTTTTTTTGGTTGTTGGATAAGCATTTCTTCTAAAAATGCCTATTTCGCAGTATCTCACCTGACAAACATTCTTGGTCGACGTCTCCCTTGTGCAGACGATGTTCTTAAACGGAAGCATCCACGCAGCCTCACAATGGCCACTGTCAAGTGCCGGTCCCAACTCCACCTTTTGCAGTATTTTCTGCATCCTTATGTTGTTTATGGCTAAAACTGTTAAATTTTGCTTAAAAAGAACCTACGATTGCCTCCGAATCCGAAGGACATCATAGGGGTCAGATTAGCCCTGAAGGTATCCATGTTGTGCAGATGAGGAAGACAGACGTGGGGTCCATCGACTATTTCGTCCAACTCCAGAAGAGCCACGTCCCACATGGAACGATAGCAACCGGTGGCCACGAACTGATGACGAAGGGCTATTCTGAAGAGGGCCTTCAGAGTCTCAATGAGAAGATACCTTCTGATGCGCCGTTCCTCGCCCTCCTCTCCCTCGTTGCATTTGTCATCGGTCTTTCTTCGGGAGCAGATTCCTCCCACAAAGACCTTCGTGTTAGCCACCGCTTCCTTATCCGAGTAGACATCTTGCGGCCTCAAAATAGTCAATATGGCTGCTAAGATAGAGTAATAATTTTACAAATTATAACTGTTGAGCTAACACCAAAACGTGAAATGATGTGTCCAACGGGTACTTCGAAGAAATATACTAGACTCACGTGCATTCTCTGTTAGCGTTCTCCGTTTTCCTAAAGCAATGGGCGGCTGTGATTACATGACGAGTTGAGATCAGTGTTCCACCACAAAGGGCTCAAATACAAATTTCATGTTTTAAATTGAGAAACTTACTGAATTTTTTGTCCCCGTGGCCGATTTTAATCATCACAGCCCACGGCAATTCTCCAAGTTTCGCGTTCGTTCCGCCCATCACCTGAAATTCATAAAATTTTGAAATTCATATTTAAAATTACACAAATAAATCCTTAAAAGTGAAAAAACATGGTGGTGCTGTGTTTTTAAATTGTATCAATTACTTTTTCAGTCATTGATTCATCTTCTTCGTCATTCTCTCCGTCATCGTCATCATCATAGACGACTGGTTTCCCGGTCGTTTCTCCTCCAGCACTGGTCACTTCGTCCTCTTCTACCTCTTCTTCCTCCTCCTCCTCCTCCTCATCATCATTTTCAGTTTCCCTAAGAAATCCGATGAATTACGGCATTTAAAAAAATGGAAACCTTCGGCTCCTCAAAGAACGGCGTCTCCTAGCTTTACCAAGCGAAGATATTCCACATGTTTCGGCTTCTAAAAAGTTAAACATGATTTCGACGTGAATAAGAAAAAAAAGTACCATAGTAAGTATTTGCAATTGCCAGTTGTAGGATCAGTAAAAGGGCGAGTAGGGCGAAAAGACGCATCCGACCGCTCAAATGGACGAAGGTGAGAGAATGAAGTACGTGAGGGTGGGAGAACGTGGGATGCAGGTTCACGTTGTAATGAGTGCAAGAGTGAGCGTATGAGTTATTTCGATAGTTTTAAATAGTTTGAGATAGTGAGTGAGTTGGTGAAATTATACAGAAATAAGGAGAATACATATTGGGAGTAAGCGTCATTTGTTCTTTCAACAGACCACTCTTCTTTGGGAGGAAACATGTCAGAACTCTTTGAGTCTCCTATTAACCCAAAATTGCAAAGACGCACAGCAAATCGGACAGTCCAATAGAGCAAGTGATTAAAATTATTTTTTTACATCAGAAGAGTAAAAGAGAAATGTGCCACAATCTTTATGCCAGTGTCTACATATTCCTCCACATGGAACGAAGGTCCGCCGTCTTTTTCCCCATGAACTTGTCGATGGTTCCGATGAAGATGTCAATGTCCGTTGCAATCTGAAAATTCCCATTATCCACTTTCATTAAAATCTCTCACCAAAATATACCTATTTGTAGGTTCCGGTTTGCGACACGAAGTGCCAGACGCCAGTACTCCCACAATGAACGCCCTGGTATCCAATGCTGTCATGATTCCACTGCCACTGTCTCCCTAAACCAATTCTCATAATTTTATTTCTTTCCGTCTTACTTGGCAAACTTGTTGTCTGTATGTTTCACTAATGCAAAGGAGGTCAGGGTAAGGAGCTCCAGTGCTTCTCCAACATTCCTCCTTCCCTAATGGCCTCCCAAGTACCAGCTTTTGCAGATTTCTGGGAGTTTCACCAGGAATAAGAGCTAAATTTAACTTTAAGTTATGTACTAAGTAAAGTCTCACGATTTTTACCAAATCCGGCCATGAGTGGGGCTTTGCTCATTTTGTACGTGTCTAAGTTGTGCATATGGGGGAGACAGGCATGGGGCACGTCGACTTCTTTGTCCAATTCCAGTAAGGCCATATCGAAATTTCCATTTTGACAGTTTTGCTTTTGATACTCTTCATGGATGAACGCTCTAAAGTAATTCAGAGATGGAGACAGAGAAACTTCCTCTACCGTATGACTTTCCTCTCTTCGCCAGCATCTTTTCCAGGACATGGGCTTGGATCGACGTTAGTCCGTTGACATACGGTGCTTATAAAAACAGTCGTTGCGTTTACAGCTTCTTCTTCAGTTTTAATATCGGGGCTTAATAAAAGTCATAGTTAAATGAACCTAATCACCTGCAATTTAGTTCGTTTACGTTTCTTCCCTGAAAACAGTGAGCAGCTGTTATAACGTGGCGTTTCGAGATGAGAGTTCCACCACAGCTGCCTGAGACATTGAGTTTTACATCCAAGAGGATATTGTTACCGTAGGCATTGCCACCCTTTGAGACCTGCAGTCTAACCACCCATGGATACTCGCCCAGATTCGTGTCTTTTCCTCCCATCACCTGTCGGTATTCTCCAGAAGGCATTGTCATCGGATCTTACCTTCTGAATCATTCTATCATCCACTTGGTCTTGATTGTCTCCATGGTCATAGTCTCCATATTCACTGCTATCTCCAGACATTGTGCCTTCCTCGACATCTTCGTCCTCAATTTCTTCTTCCTCTTCTTCTACCTTTGTGGCCTCCTTGGCATTCTTTAAAGAACGACGGCGTCTGGTGTAGCTAAAGATCTTTCCACACCGGTTGGCATCTGAATCTTCTTTTTCTTCGGAAGGCATAGAGGATTTACCATAAACACTGTTGGCCAAAACGAGTTGTAGGATCAGTAATAGGGCTAGGAGAGCAACCAGCCGCATCCGGCGGCTCAGAAGGGACGATGGGGAGAAAATGAAGGGATTGGGGTTGAGGATTGGAGACTTACGTGGGGGCTGACGTAACTGGGCAAGCGACCATTTGTTTATACGTGGAAACACTGGTAATCGAAAAGGGGAATACATTAAAAAGAGGGAAAGTGAAAACAAGAAAACAAAAGTAAATTTGTCCAAAAATTGTTAGTCTGAATTGTAAGAACACTTGAAAAAATTACTGCACGCGATAAATCACGATCAAATCAACAAATACACGGAAACTGGTTTATTTCACATCTTCTGTTCTTTCCATTCGCCGTGGATGTTAGGCGTCTGTTTCCCAATGAACTTGTCAATGCTAGCCGAGTAGAGATCGATGTCCATGTTAACCTGTCAAACTGAAGGTTACTTTGTGAAATCTCAGCTTTAACCTGTGCATTCTCAATCTGCGCATTCTGAACACTATCTGCACAAGAGGAACCAAAGGAGATGACCCCGACAAGGAAGGTCCGTTTGCTGTGCACTGCCAGGATTCCGCCACCACTGTCGCCCTGGAAACTCATTTGTCAATTTCCTTTTGCAATTTTCAGCGGTTTTCTTTACAATTTATAGAACAAGAAGTAAAACTCCACCTGGCAAACATTCTTGGTTGACGACTCCCTTGTGCAGACAACTTCGTCAAATCTCAATTTCCACACCTTCTGGCAGTGTCTTTTGTCCAGTGCCGTTCCCAACTCTACCTTCTGCAGAATCTTGTGAATTCGGACATCGCTTACGGCTGAAATTGGTCAATTGGCCTTAGCTGATTATAACTTTACGGTCGCTTCCAAAGCCGAAAGCAGTCATTGGTGTCTGAGTGGCAGTGAAGGTGTCCATGTTGTGCAGATGGGGAAGACATGCATGGGGACCGGAGACGTCCCTATCCAATTCGAGGATGGCGACATCCCACATCGAACGGTGGCATTTGTCGGCTAGGAATTGCTGTCGCAGGCCAATTCTGAACGGTTTATATGAGAGTGAGTGAGTGAGCGAGTGAATGACTCACTTCACAATTTTCCTTTCCTCCCCCTCCTCTCCCGGATTGCACTTGTCCTCCTTCTTCGTTCGGAAACAAATGGCTCCAACAAAGACCTTCGTATTAGCTATAACTTCCTTGTCCGTGTAAATTTCCTCCGGTCTAAAACCTTTGTAATTATTATTCTTAAAAATACTCACTTGCATCCCGTTTCCTTTCTATCGTCTTCAGTTTTCCTAAAGCAATGGGCTGCCGTGAGCACGTGTCGTTTTGAGATCAGAGTTCCTCCACATTGGACTAAAATATTTTTTTTTCCTTTGTTTGCTTTAAATTTTACAAAATTCGTTCTTTCCGCGGTTTATTTGAAGCCGAACTGCCCAGGGAAGCTCACCCAACTTTGCATCCATCCCGCCCATCACCTGAATCATTTTGAATATAAGACTTTAAAAGACCAAAAGTTTAATATTTTTTCAAAACTCAATTCACTTTTTCTGTCATTGATTCATCGTCATTATCTTCATTGCCTATATCATCGTCATCATCAGTATCGTCGTCATTGGCTTCTGGTTTCTTTTGTATTCCAGCACTCGTGGCCTCCTCGTCCTCCTCCTCTTCTGTTTCTTCTTCTTCCTCCTCTTCTTCATCAGTTGTCCTAAAAAAATGGAAGTTCACGTTGAATTTAAAATATCACCTTCGACTTCTCAAAGAACGACGATCTCTCGTATTATTCAAAGTAGCGATTCCACAAGTTTCGGCATCTTAGATCATAAGTAGAAAAAATAAATAGTTTGAGTTACCGTAGTAAGAATCAGCTATAGCCAGTTGTAGGATCAGTAGAAGGGCTAGAAGGGCGAAAAGGCGCATCCGACCGCTCAAAGAGGACGAAGGCAAATGAAGTACTTGAGGGTGGGAACCTTCACGCATGGATCTTGCTTTTCTCATTTTATTCGAATTTTTGAATCCCAATTTCCATAACTTTGTTTGCGCTTTTGGTCAAGCCGGCCTGGTTGAAAGCAAATATCTTGAATCAAGGAAACTTTTTTTTTTTTTAACTTTCGGCAATGAAGTGATGGAGATTTATAGCCAAAAGTTCAATCACTACTATGCTTAAGTTAAACCACAATTGTGCTAGTCATTGTAGTTTTTCAATTTTCTCCGAATTCCTAAAAGAATAAATTGAATCCCTAGTTCTTATGTAATTCTACACTACTTCTTTGTTGAAATGCAGTGAAATAATCAGTGACATCAATTGGGTAAATTCAAATCAAGTATGAGCACCACAAGCCTACACTGCCTATCTTTTCTTAAAGTTTTTAAAATAATCCAGGGAAAGCCAAAATTTCAAACAATTTACATTAAATTTATCTAAATTCGTTTCTCGAAAACTAAAAAAATATAAAATTATCGCCTTACCAGGGAGTCACTGGCAGTGAAAACCCAAATGAAAAGTGGTACAAACTAGATGCCATACCAGTGGACAAAAATAACTACAAGCTCAGAGTGTATTTGTTTATTTTTCTTTTTCATAATTTTACAACTTCATTTATTTTAATCACAACTAAAACTATCCCTTCTTCACAGTTTTTTTCCGGGGGCCGCTGCCTTCGTCGCACAACTGTACCCTTTCAAATTAATCAGAACGTTCACATTTGCGAAAAGGCACTTCTGCTCCAGTTTTGTCAGAAGCTAGAAAAAAATCAAGAGTTCAATTTGAAATTTCGCTTACCGGTAGAAAATTCAAACACAGCTTGTCCACCATGGGCCTTGAGAATGTCTTCACTCCGTAGGTGTAAACTTGGCTCATCACAACCTGCTCCTTCAATTTCTTCGCTTTCCCTGATTTGATTATCTTCAGCATCTGAAATTACTGACTTTTTGTAATTTTTGTAATTTCAAAAAAAAACTTTATTAAAACTTACATCGTCATAATATTTTCCAAAGTTCTTCTTAATCGCAGGCATTAGTTTGTTTGCCAGAACTAAACTGTTCGAGTTCTCTGGCTTTAGGCAAATGTCGTCTAAAAAGAGTTTGGATCCCCTAGAATTGCCTACTTCTTCCCAATGCTGGGATGGCAGTCATGCATTTTCCAGAGTTTGTCTCACAAAACTGTGAAAAACAAGTCATCAGCACTGAAAACACGGGGAATAAAGTATTTCAGATGTACAAACGTGCTTTCATTTTGTCGATCGGCGGAAGTGCGTAAAGTGTTGGCGCCATGCATTTTGAAAGCTGAAAATCTATGTATTTAGTTGTCACCCAAGCAATGTTTCAACCATTTGCTTAAGAGTTTTCTTTTGCAAATGATACCCAGGCAAAAAGCCAAAGTAAGCAATGTAGACATGTGACAATATGTCACGTGTGAACGTGTGCACGTGTTTCTGTCTCTCTGAATTCGCTTACCGAAAGAATGTCTTTTGATTCGAGAAGTGTAACTCCCAATTTCTTAATTGTATCAACTAAATTCTGCAGAGGAGTGGCTCCAGAAATAGCCAAAGGACCGCAAGTTAGAACAAGGAGGAGAAATATATTACCCATTCTAAAATACACAAATACACCCATTCTGCGCAATAATACAAGAATTGCTAGACGATGGAAAAACGAAAGAAAATGGCAAAGAAGTTTAAATAAAAAGGCAGCTGAAATTGATTGTTTTCGTTTATTTCCTTTTATATGTCCTACGTGTGCGGTTTAAATTACGCGTGGATCACACGATTGGCCCCGATTATCCCTGTCTTCGTCATGGTTCAACTGGGAAAACAATGCGTGGGAAATCCCGGAAAGTCTGAAAACACAGAAAATTTGGGGGAAAAACTTGGAGAAATGCTTTAGGTAGAGAGTTATATACAGTTAAGCACTTTGCGCTAATATTAAGTGTTTCAATTGATCTGCTTGTCAATTTAAAATGCTACTCAGGTAAACAAACAATTACCAATGTGTTTCAGAAACTCTCCGATTTGGCTATCGTCGTCTGACGATAACCAAATCGGGTAAAACACACTTGATCAGGTAAAAAAGTTTTTCATCGAAATCTTATTTTTTGAAGAAAAACTTCCTGGTTCAATAATGCCCATCAAACCTGTTGTTAGGGTTCAGAAACGTTATCTGCTCTGATCCTTCTACGCGATAACGAGAAAACAAGGAATCATAATTGTCAAAACAACTTTTCAGAATCGTATAAAAGACACATTTTTCATTTGAAAACCACTCAATTTTCTTGTCTTTTCTATTCATATAACAGTTTTATTTTTTCGTAAGTAAGATGAACTAGTATATTTTTTTCGTAAGTAAGATGAACTAGTGTGTCATTCAAGTAGTGATTGCTTAAAATTACTTATACGCAAACACATAGCGTGTTTCATTTGAAATAGTTTTTCATATAAATTGTGATGCACATTCATTGATAGTCTTAAGGGATATTTTACTAAATAATTTTTTACAATTTCCACTATACATATTTTAATGTCTATAGCCGTCTTTCAATTGGTTTAAGGGTACCCACACACCATGTTCTCTCTCCGGGCTCTACTTTTCTTTGCCGTCGTGGCTTCCGTGGTCCAGAGTGACGGTTTCGTCGACTTCTTCAAGCAGTTGACAGTCTGTGGAGTCAAGATCTTCTCTACCACAAATATGCAAACGGTATTTTTCTATAGAGAATGCAAAGAAAGAGAGAATTCAGATGGGAAATTGCACCGAACCCACCATTTACGCTCAACAAAACTCCACTCAGGCTGCAAACAGTAAGGCACCCACTCTTAGAAGGAAACAAATGCTTCAGAGGTGCAAAGCTGTGTGATGACCTTCTGTCTGGGCAACTACGGCACATGTTCTCCAGCTCTTCAGGCCATGAGTAACAGTGAGTTTATTCGCTCCTTGAAAGTTATTGTCCTTAAAAGTAACCAAATTTAAAACAAAAGTACTTCGGTCGTTAGCAAAACTAAATACAAATGCAAGAGTTCAGTGAAACTTTCAGATGACAATTGCCTGAAACCTGGAAATACCAACACAACTGCTCTGATCGCAAAGCTGCAGCCCTTCCTCATCCCAATGGTGCAAAATCTGTATAATAATGTAACTATCCTACAATTGAATTGGCAATTATAATAATGTTTAGATGACAGCCATTGTAGGTCAGGGAAAGGCCAAGGGCCTCTCTGAGTACAACACGATGCTCGGAGCCTACGATTACGGTAACAAGACGGTCACCCGTGCTCTTGTGGACAGCGTGTGCCAAGGACTGCTGCCGGTGGGTTTCACAGAAATCAATATTCGCTCAAAAAATATTGAAATCTAAAACTTTAACTTATTCAATCTCATCATCAGTTTCGCACAGGAGAATCTCTGCCAATTCTTCTGTCTTAAATTACATGTAAAATATCTGAAATACAAATTAACGTTCTTTTTGAGAGGAGTATCTTTTCAGCACATGACTGCCCTGGAGAAGAACTGCACCATGCAGAACCTCCCGACGGTCTTCTCCCTCTCCGGCTACACCTGCGCCACAATGATGGGCTAAATCCCTATTTCTCTGTTAATAAATTATTTAACATGGAAATTTTATCAATTTTGATACCTTTTTGTTTTCAAAAAGTAGTTCTTTTGGTAATTGATCTGTTCTAATTCAAAATATGCGGCTATTTCAGCCAATATGGCTTTGGCTTTTGTATCCGCTTTTTTTCAAACAAACACTGTCTTCTGCTTTTATTTTGTTTCAAATAAAAGCGCAGTCAAGTTATTAATCAATTGATTTGGCATTTCGAACGTCCGCGGGCAATGTCAATTTCCACGCTACCCTCCGAATTTTCACAGCTCTCTGCTAAGGAATTCAAAGGCAAAGGGTACGTTTTGTTTTCATTTATCGTTTGGAAATTAAAAAAAAATCTACTTTTAAAATGGATTTCTTCAGGGATTTCTGTGAAATTTGCCAGGCAGCGTTCGAATACGGAAGCCTTCAAATCAGCACAACGAATGAACATTTTCATTATTTCTGCCTCTTTTCAGATGTAAAATTTACGGTAATGCTTTTGATTTTAAACAAAAATTGAATAGTTTTAGGGTCGCGTCGAAAACATAGAAGGATTTACTGAAATCAGCCGTGAACATCGGGATCTTCTGCGTTCAAACGTAAATTCAAATGAAGAAGAAAGCGTCAGTTTAAAAATCATTTTCTCGATTGTTAGACACTTTATTTTGAAAAAAATAAAACACAATGGAAACAGTGGAATAACGTGACAAAACTGAAAATGCAATAAAAACTGTAGAAAAATGTATTTCTGAACAGCTTTTTAAATTATTTTGAAATTAAGGACCTCTCAGAAGCATCGGACTTTGAAGATTACGTTTCCGAGCACAGTGACGAAGAAGTGCCCTCCGATGTTCTAGAGAGACCCCCCGCATCCTTGGACCCAAAGTTGACCCTGGGGGTACCTAAAAGCCGTGAAAAGTGAGTGTGTTTGCTTGTAAGCAATGTAAGCATATTTCCAGGCTAAACTACGAGGCGACTTTAAATAAAATGTGCGGATTGAACTGCACTGCGAATCCTGAACTTACCTGGAAATTCAAAAGTGGGTGTTTTATAAATTGTTTGGTTTTAATGCTCAGATATTAATATTTTTCAGCTGCTGATAACTTCAAAATGAAGTATTCTATAAAGAAAGGGGTTCTGGTCTACTATGAATTCATTCTAGAATCTGAATTCCATGTCCTTCCTCCTGACAAAGGTAAAATGACCTTAGGATTTTGTTATGTTCTGTATGTTTCAGAAGACGTCTACTCCGTGTCCCTCTGTTTATGTGACATCAGCTGCAACAGAAACACATACTTCATCATGCAGTTGTTGGCTGAGGATCACAGTGAAAAGTAAAAATCTTTCTTCATTGAGTTAACTTGTCTTCTTTAGGTATCACTTGTTTCGTGCCTGGGGTCGCATTGGAACAAACCGAGGCGGATTGTTCAAGGAAACATTCACTTCAAAGGAGGAGGCGGTGGCTGAATTTGAAAAGTAAGTTGCAAGAACTATTTCCATTTATTTTTCATCTTTTCAGAGACTTTTCAACTCTGACTGCCAACAGATGGAGGGATAGGCAGTTCTTTGTTCACAAGGAGACCTACATGAATATGGTCGACATTGATTTCACCGAGGTTTTTATAGATTTTCGTTACATTTTATGTTAAATTGTGTATTTAGAAAACATTGACTTGTACCAGCGACGGAGACCGTGTCCCAGGATCCTCTTCTCATCTGCCAGCCAGCATCAAAACAGTTTTGTTGAACATCTTTGGAGAAGAAAACTTAAAGAAGGCGGTCGCTGAAGTGGTATGTTTTAGCCCTCAAATTCATTTACGCTTTCTTTCTCTTTCTCCATAAGCTAATCATTTAGAATGTTTTAGATTCCAATGGAAAATATGCCACTGGGAAAACTGACCGCTAAACAAACGTCTCTAGCGAGCAATAAATTGAACAACATAACCGAATACGTAAGTTTTCAAATGTGTCCTTACTTTTCCTAATTCTTCCCTATTATACACCTCTTGACTGCCCTTTACGGACCTGGAAGCCTTAATTTCGACAAAGACGACTATGACAAAAGAATAATTAAGTTGTCAAGTGAATTCTACACTATTTTCCCTCAATCGCTCGGTCATCTGTTGCCAACTGTCTTATCCCTGAAACAACAGACAGATGTGAGTCCACTATTCATTGGAATCTTACTTGTTTAATTCAGAAGATGAGAAGGATGTTGGACGCCCTTCTAGACATCCAATTTGTATGCAACATCATCAAGCAAGTCAGAAAGGAGGCGGACACACACGGAGTGGATCCCCTGGATTTGCAGTACAACAGACTCATGACCAACATGACGGTTTCTTTTCCCTTATGGTCGCATTGAATTTGTATTCTAGGTGGTTCAAGAAGGCTCAGAGGAATTCGGAACGATCAATCGATATATCCAAAACGGGCTTGGCCGTACTCACAGTTTTAAGAAAATCACACTTCTTGATGTAGGCATATTTAACAAATTTTGAAAATGACAGTTTAGCTCATCAAATTGGATCGTTACGGAGATTCCAGGAAATTCAAAGATGACTTGGGCAATAGAAAATTGCTCTGGCACGGATCTTGCATTCAGAACTTCCCGGGTATCCTCACACAAGGACTTCGGATTACTCCTTCTGAGGCAGTTCAGGTAAGGGAAAGACGGGAAAATAAAAAGTCAGGGAGATGTCAAGAGAGAGAGAGAGAGAGAGAGAGAGAGAGAGAGAGAGAAAGAGAGAGGGAGGGAGAGAGAGAGAAAGAAACAGAGATAAAGTAAGAAGGAGAGAAAAGAAAAACTTTGATTTTCAGACGGGTCAAGCCTTCGGTGCTGGCGTTTACTTTGCCGACATGATCTCCAAATCTGCCAACTACTGCAGGGTTAGTTCATTTCCTGTGTCTTTAACGTTGTGTATCTTGTCTACCAGCTTATCAATCCCTTCCTTTCAGTCCACTGACATTGGCTACCTTCTTCTCTGCGACGTAGCTCTCGGGAAAAGCAAGGAAGTGCAGTATGCATATGAGGGTGGTCTGGATACGGGAACCTACCACAGCATGAAGGGAGTTGGATTGACTGGCCCCAATCCGAAGGGAGACTTCCATCATCCTGACGGATACACCATTCCACTGGGAGCGATTGACTCAAAATCCACATTTTGGTCAATTTTTTCTCTACGTCTACAATATAATGAGTGAGTTTAACAAAATATTGAAATTAGTTTTCTAACAATTTCAGATACATCGTCTACGACACTGATCAGATCAAATTCTGCTACCTTGTACGAGTGAAATTCAATTAAGGATTGCCCACACTATGAGAATTCTATTGATTTTGTTTTGTTAAATGTGCAAAAGTGAAACAATGTAATAAACGTGTATGGAAACCCAATTATTCATTCAACAATAAATTACGGAAACTTTTTGGTTGTGGTTTTATTGTTGATAAAGTTTTACTAATAACTAATAAAACCTAGTTTTAGTGGTTCACAAGCGTTTATTTTGTAACCGATATTGTTAAATACAACGTGTATCACTAAGATCACTCTAATCTTTTCAATATTCAAATGTTGTTGAATTGGAAAGCCCGTGTTAAAATATAATAGAATAATTCATTCATTCGATGTTACGCAGCCATGGACCTCAAATAAGGGAATGTATTGGATGCGACAATATAATATGTGAAATGCGTACTTTTTCGAATAAGTTTTTGAAAACTCCGACTTTTTGTTTGTTAAAATGTGAAAAATAGCAAAATCCAAATTTTTGTGTTAAGAAATATCCAAAAATCCAAAAATTAGTCAAATTTGTAACTTGCTATTTTGTCATATATTTCAAAGTTTAAAAAAAAGTTTCATTGTGGGTCTTATCTGTTTTTATGGAAAACATTTTAACTTTTGATTTTTTTGCAAGCAAAAGTCTGACGCTTTTGTTTTCAAATCTGGTGGCTCTGCTTTTTCGTTATTGATTAGTTAAATAAAAAAGCGAAAAAATAATTTGATTTTACTTGTTCGTATACTTTTAAACAATTCATTAAGGCGATGGTTTCTTCCGACTATTCGCAGCTGTTCACCAAGGAATACAAAGGAAACGGGTGGGTACTTAAATTTCACTTTTAATTAAACATAATTTCTTCTTTTTCAATTTTAGTCATTTCATTATTTTCAGTGACTGCTGTAAACTTTGCAATGATGATTTCGAACACGGAACACTCCAATTCACCTCAAAGAAAGACATTTTTCACTATTTTTGTCTATTTTCAAATTCTACTTTTACGGTTTGAATTCAGGTTTTTAGCAAAAGTTTCTATATTTTCAGGGAAGAGTGGAAGACATTCGAGGGTTCAGTGAGATTAGCCGTGACCATCAGGATCTTCTGCGGTCTAATTCAAACACCGAGGTTTACGCGGAGGAAAGTGTGGGTTTCAAAGATATATTGATTTTCTCATCTCATTAGATTTATATCATGCCAACCTGTTAAGAACAAAAAAAACATGCTTTTTTAAAAACTTCCTATGCTGAGTATTTGGTATTCTTGGTACGACATTATTTAACCAATAAAGTATAGATGATGGGAAACTGCAGCATGTAATTCATGTTCTTTAAAAGATCTTGATTTTTCAGGATTTGTCTGAAGAATCCGATTCCGAAGACTACTTACTTGATCTTACGATGACCCCAGTGTCTTCAGAGAATCTCTCCGTCGACTTGAAAACAAAGCTGAAAATGGAAGTAGAAGAGCCTAAGAATAAGGAGAAGTGGGTTGATGTTACTTTCATATGTATAATGAAATCTACTGAGTACATGAGGTACCGTAACCTCTCATTCAGGTTAAACTACGAGGCTGTGTTGAACACAATTTGCGGGGAGACGGGCAATGTAAATCCAGAATTTTGTTGGCCACTCAAAGGTAAGCTCTCTTCATTTTATTCTTAATCTTTGCATTTTTATAAACATGTATTTTCCTTTAGAAAATGACCCAACCGAAATGGAGGACATCTTGAATACAAATATCCCGATCGACCAGGAACACGCTGTCCCTCACAATATGAAAATGATGTGTCATATTTTACCCACAGACAAAGGTAAACATCCAGAAGTTCCAAAATTAGCTGTTTCAGACGACGAATATGCAATTACCCTTTGTCTCTGCGACATCCGCCGGAATAGAAACACGTATTTCAAAATCCAGTTATTTTCTGAAGATTCCAAAGAAAAGTAGGAAAACATTTCTATTGGTTTTAACTTTGTTTTTAAGGTTTTACTTGTTACGCACTTGGGGTCGCACAGGAACTAAACGAGGAGGAGATTTTACGGAAACCTTCTCTTCGAAGGAAAAAGCAGTGGCTGAATTTGAACGGCGAGTTTCCATATCTACGCGGGTATATCATCTGTACATAGCTATGTTCGCTTGCTAGTTCTTTCCTCAAAATCATTTGTGAAACATGAAACAATGTTTTTTTTCGTTGTTGCAATTAGCGTGGGTTACTGTAGGCGGCGCGACTACCCACGCAGCGGCCGCCGATTGCGTACGGGTGCGAGTGGGACTCCTATGTCGTGCAATGAGATGCGTGGATTTCTTGACACACATCTTGGTGTTGGTGGGATCTGAATGTAAACTTCAGGGATTTCGAAACCCTGACGGCCAACAAATGGAGGAACAGACAATTCTTTCAACAAAAGGAGGCCTTTATGACCATGGTAGGCGCAGTTTATAAGGTATTTTAACTGTTTTTATTACTTCCATGCTTTTATTTCAGGATACGCTGAAATCTACTGCCGATTTACAAATTTTACCAGGCGGGTCCTCACAGTTGCCATCCAGCATCAAAATGGTCCTTCTGAACATTTTCGGAAAAAAGAACATTAAGACACTTGTAGATGAAAAGGTTGATTTTTCTCTCTCTCTCTCTCTCTCTCTCTCTTTCTACATGCAAGCCACTTTTAGGTGAATGTGGACAGCATGCCCGTTGGAAACCTCACAGTGAGACAAGTGTCTCTTGCGAGCAGCATTCTCAACGACATTATTGAAGTTGTAAGTTTATTTAATTTCCTAACCTACCTATCATTCTTCCCTATTCTTACCGTTCTACCTGCAGATAAGTCGTTTCGGCCCAGAAAGTGTCAATTACAACAAAACCATCTATGAGGAGATGCTGATGAAGAAGTCAAATACTTTCTACTCTTCCTTTCCCCAGTCATTCGGACATCTAGCCCCATCCGTCTTTAAAACAAAGAAAGACACAAATGTGATTTTAGTTCTGAAAACTTTCTTTACCTCTTGGTTTCAGAAAATGAGATACCTTCTGGACGACCTCCTCCACCTCGAGTATGTGTGCAATATTATTAGAGAAATTAGGAAGGAAGCAGGCGCAAAAGGAATGGACCCCCTGGATTTACACTTCAGCAGGCTTGGGACGCATATGGAGGTTCTTTAATAGATATAACTTTAGCTAACTCGTCAATTTAGGTTGTTCAAGAAGACTCGGATGAATTTATGTTGGTCAATCGATACATCCAAAATGGTCTGGGACATACCCACAATTACAAGAAGATTACACTCATGGATGTAAGCCCAATTACAAAATCTGTTCATTACAAGGGCATTCAGCTGATAAAGATGGATCGATACGCAGAAAGCAGAAAGTTCAACGCTGACCTGGGAAACAGAAAACTTCTTTGGCACGGATCTTCCATTAAGAACTTTCCAGGGATTTTAACTCAGGGACTTCGGATTGCTCCCCCAGATGCTGTTCAGGTAAGAGAGTTAGGAAAAGAGAGAGAGGGACGGAGAGAGAGTGAAAAAAGAGAGTTATTTTTTCAGGCAGGTAAAGCATTTGGCCGTGGAGTCTATTTCGCCGACATGATATCTAAATCAGCCAACTACTGCAGGGTGATTTTTTCTTTTCTCTTTTTTTTCAAATCCACCCATTTCAGTCAGATGACATTGGCTATCTGCTTCTTTGCGACGTGGCTTTGGGTAAAATGAAGAAAGAGAACTACGGAAATGGAAGAGGCCTTGGAAAACCTGCTTACAACAGCATCAAAGGGACTGGGTTGACTGGTCCTGATCCCAAAGGAGACTTCCATCATCCAGATGGCTTCACCATTCCTCTTGGTTCTGTAAAAACAAAAACAGGATTTTGGACTCGCCGTCGGTATCGTTTAGAATACAACGAGTGGGTTTTATCCTCAGAACTACATATTTATTTGTTTTTAGGTACATCGTCTACGATCTAGATCAAATCAGGTGCCGTTATCTTGTTCGAGTAAAGTTCAACTGAGAATTTTTCTGAAGAATTCAAAATTAAATGTCATTATACATTTGAGAAAATGAGATTTTTCTAAACTATTTTCCGTTTAACCAAACTCAGTTTTCCCTTTTTTACTATGTTTTCTGAAGTATTTCAAAACAATTACGTTACAATAAATTTTTGGTGGGTTTGAAATGTTTAAGTTTGTATTTGTAAAACATTTTATGTTTCTACCGAAAAAAAATTTCTTCCTCAAATTACAAACGGAAAATTTATTTTACCTTATTTAACGCTGCAAATAAAGACATAATTTCCGCTTTAAATATTTATGTACAAGTTTCCTTTAAAAAATCACATTTGAAGTCACTCTTTGTCACTGGCTGCCCTCGCTTGTCAAACATTGAATTTTCAGTAGGATTGAACCTTGTCTTCAGAAAACCTTCTATCTCCGACGCCGAGTCAACAGATTTGATCTCCATTGAAATATTCGATCCTCCTTTGAAGTTGTCAGTTGATTTACAGAAAATGAGTAAAACTGAGCCGTCGTTTTCGCTCTTCAAACAAATCAAAGAACAGTGCTGCAGGGGCACCTGTGGCGTTATAGGGACAATTGACAGGAATCGCATCTAAAATCAGACTTTTGAAAAACACTGGTTAAACCCACAAAGTTTTGGCGATTCATCGAAACATTGAAGTATTCTACCTCAATTCCAGAAAACATTGCCAAATTGGAAAATTCGAAAACAAAGTCCTCCATTGAGAATTTTACAGTAAAATCAATGTTCACAGGGTGATTTGACTTTTGTAGTTGAAACTCCTGAACATTTTGCAATGAAAAAGACTATTGTTATGAACTTTTAAAAACTGTCGCATTATATCTTCCGGCTTGCCTGTGAAGGCAATCTGAAGGTGCTTGTGACGTTGAACTAGGGTCCACAGTAGACTGGAGCTATTGTTTTTTGGTGACATAGGGCAATGCAAAGTTGACAAATGCTGAAAAAATCACAATGTACATTAATCGGTAGAGAATTCTGCAGCCTTCTGAATTTTTTTTAATAAAAATACTTTTTGATGCCGTTAGTTCGGCACTGACAATTATAAGTAGAAAATTAGAAATTTTAATATCAAAAAAGTTTATCATATTGCCAAATCATGGTATGGTTTTCCTCATTCTATAATTTTTTTAAAACTATATTTATGATTTCCGAAAGGATAATAATTTGTAAGTTTCTAATTGACCTGTCGAAATAAATTGTTTAAGAAACCTTAACATTCCGATGAAACAAAGCAGTTTCATCCAATGCGGTCTTCTTTCCCCGGATCTTCAAGGAATTCATGCATTTGACGATTCCCAAAATCCAGCGGATCTCTTCCATATTACAATTTTCCAGTGATAACTCCTTTGTTTTTATCCCGTGTTCATTTAAACACCGGATAAACTCTTCTAATTGTGTGTTTCCAGAAGCCAAGATCTTAAATCTCTAATCCGAAACTTTAAAAGTTCACTTACAACTTCCACCTGTCTCAGGGAAAACAACCAAAGAGTACTCATTATTTCGTCAAAACCCATGTGAGATTTCACGTCCCGATGAAAGAAAAAGGTTATTTCTTCAGCGACCTGTAAGTATGGATTAGCTGGTATATAAAATTTAAATTCACCTTTACGGTTAAAGTGTTTTCCAAATGAACCTTTATCAGTCGATGTCTTCTCTCACAAAAATCTATAGCTGAGGTACAGGTTTGAAGAAATTGGGTGAATGGGGCAGCGTCCATCTAGAAATGCAATTGCCCTTTCTGATGTCAGATGAAACAATCAAACAATTTTAAATCATCATATGAAATAATTTGAAGGATCTTTGATACAAAGTTTAGTTTTAGACAAAGACACAGATTTGAAACAGAAAATAAAATCGACAATTCATTAAGGTTGGTTTTTTAAATTAAGTTTTTTCTAATATAGACTCTATTGTTTTTCAAAACACATATCTCACCCGGACAAAAGTATCATTAGTCTTTAACCTCTCTGTTGGACTGATATATTTCACTTAGTTATTTTTTTCCGTTTCGATTTTTTTTCTGCAAAAATCACACAATTCAAAAGTTTCCAGGTTTTCTTACAGTTTTTCTTTCAGTTTGAAACTATACTAAATGTAAGGCAATCATGGTTGCCCTTTTGATGAGCAGGCTGATCCACTATTTTCTGGACAACGGTTAAGAAAAAGTGGTCTCAATTCAGATTTTCCTGAAAAAGAATGAAAAAACAGAATAAAATCTCTGTTCTTCCTCTAGACAGTCGTGACAAACATTGTCCTCTTGTTTGTCTAAAACTCCACGAAAAGACCACAGTCGAGACTGTTCGTCATTTCTCTTTACGAGCCAATTTCCTCATCTTCCTTCATGTTTTACACATCTTTAAATAAAGCTAACATGGACAGCGCATATATGACTAAAGGAGTAATCCTCGGTTGTTGACTGTTTTTCGCCAAATCAGGCAGATGAGCAAATATTTTTGGAATTCAGGCAACCTATAAAAACAACGATTCTCTCTATTTTTTAACAGGTTTTCTTTTACAACTTTTGCCTAAATTTTGCAAATTTATTCTAGTCGCATTTTTCATTCGTTTGCTAAATTCACCAAATAGGAAGAAAATATCATTTTGATTTTTAAATACTTAAAATAAAACATGATTTTTATTACTTCTAGAAGCAAAAAATGTATTTCTTCTTTATCATCGTTTCTTTGGCTTGTGTCTTCTCTAACAACAACGGCGTTGGGGCTCGTAACTGGGATGGCAAGGATATGGTCAGTTTTACTCGATTCCTTTCAGAAACGCCGCTTTTTCAGGCTAAAGAATGCGCCTTCGCAGTTTCTGTATGTGTAGCGCCGGTCTATTGCTTAGGATGCAAGACACAGTGGGAACAGTTGGTTTTGTTCGAAACTAAACAATATATTTCTTGTTTAGATTGAAAGAAAAGTGCAATTTTGAAGGAATCGATGCTTTGCTCGACTGCATGGAAGGCAAAATTAAGAACTAATTGGATTCATATAAAGTGTTCATCGTTGTAACATGTTTCATGGTTTTTTTTATTTACAACAGCTTATTACAAAAAAAAATTTAATGCCAACTTAATATCTTAAAAGTAAAGTTTTGCCTATGTGGATGACTGGATTAGTATGGTAAAAAATTTTTTGCATGAGATAAACTTAATGATTTTTTTGTTTGGTGCCAAATAAATTTAGATGACTGCTATATTCATCAGGAAGAAAACATTACAACACAGAAGTCGCACCTAATTCTCGACTCAGTAACAGCTTATACAGGAAATCACTTCTCACTTTGGTTTTGTTTGAATTTAGTAATGGGAAATCCAACGTTGTAGTTGCAGGGTCAAAACAAATTATTATAATGTGGCAAATAATATGTTATGGATAAATACTTTTTTTATTTACATGTTACATCCCCTTTCCACATCTCTTCAGAGCAAATACAAAAGTGAGTCTTACCTTGTTGATGATCCTGAGGAGAGCATCTGCAGAAAGCGAAGACAGCTGCAAAACCATGTTTTGAAAGGGGAAGTGATGAGTGATCGCAAATCACAGAACGCCTTGTTATTTAAAAGCACCTGATAAAACTTGTGTTTTGTAGGCAGTGCTGTTGTCCGAGATAACTGCAAACAACGGTGGGAAATGGGTTCGTTTTCAGGGAAAACAAGCTAGGGAAAGCTCGGAATCGGCCATTTTTTCACGGACGAACTTGTTGCCAATTGTTAAAGAAAGATGGTGAGGTTGAAGTTATTTATTTAATAAACGGAAAATAGTTTTTCTTTTGAAATACTTAAATTAAAGCTTTTTATATTTTTTGTTAGAGGAACAACTAAGAACTCAAAATAACCAAATAACATACAAATTTTAATTTACGTAACAGCTGAGTTATTTATCGAAATAATAACAACGTCAAAACCCCAAAAAATCTTGATTGAACCGTTAATAAAAATTATTTTTTTTAAACTGGTTAAAAATGTAAAAAAAACTTTTTATTAACAGTATTAACATAAAATGTTTTATTTAATTTTAAAAACAGTCGTGGTTGGGTTTTTTATTTGGTTTCAATCCATTTAACCAAGCAGTAACCAAACTGGAAAAAAATTAATGCCAATTTTAAATTCAATTTTCCAAATATTTTTTGCAATTCTTTTTTAAAGTTAATTTGTGACAGTTTATTCGCATATTTTTACGAATTACTTGACTGTAACAGACTCTTAAGATACACATGTACAAAACCTCTGCCAATTTCAATATTTATAAATATAAATAAAGTAAATAAAAGTAAAAGTTGACAAACGAAACAAAGGTATTTTTGGTGAGCAGACTGTTATAGCAACACTTCTCCGCTTAGTTGACTTAAGTGTGCTGCAAAAGTTCTTTTTTCTCTCTTTTCTTAGCCCTACAACCAGTTTTTATTTAAACTCTTCACATATTTCCCATATTTTACCGTCTTCGCATCGCCAGACGGGCGTAGTACGATTGGGGTAGCGGGCGTAAATTCCATTCGCGTACAGTTTCAAGTACGGATGTTCGAATGAATCAGCGCCCGAGCATTGTGTTCCGCAGCGACGGCGCCTTTAAAAGGGACCCCTGGTGTCTCAGGACATCAGCGCCTACAATGGCTTCCTTCCTTCCCCTCGCCGGCCTTCTGTGCATTGGTACGTTTAAAAACTACGAATTCTTTTAAAACTGGAATTTCACTTTAGCAATACAGTTTTTAGAAGCAAAACTTCACACTTTTAATTGCTTAAATAAAAATCTAAAATTATTAATAAAAAAAACTCATTTAAATTTTTATCCAAACTTCAATTTCAGGTATAATTAATTAGTTAGTCAAATAATTTCCACTTACAGTTACAGCAAAAACTGAAATTTTGCCTTATGGAAAGGCAATTAAAGCCAGATATTAAAGCGATATACCTAGAAATTACATTAGTTTCTGCTCAAAACCCTAAAATTGTTAAGTGATGTTAACTAACTGTTGCAATAAAACGACTAAAGTATGCTGCCAAACATTGAACAATGACTTTCGGGTACAGTTTAAAAATTATGATCCCCAGGCTTAAATGTATATTTCAGCCCTCTTCGCCGTTTGCTCTGAAGCCAGTGTGACCTTCAACTTTACAAGCGCCCTCAATGGACTGAAAACCAACTCAATGGCTTTGTTCAACAAGAACTCTCCAATCAGGAAATTGAAGGTGAGGATTCAAAGCAAATTAGAACGAGGATCTCATTTTGCCTGATTTTGACTAGATGTGGTAAAAGTGAAAATGTGAAAGAGGAAAGAAAAAACTTCAATGAAATTAAATTTCAACATTTTCAATTTCAGTGCGGAGGATGCATCTGCTGTCTTCCATTCTCCAGCCCCATGTACAGTAAGTTCTATATTTTTACACATCTTTTGAAAATATAAAACTCTGTAAACCATTAAATCTCTCTTTTCAGAGTGCTGCTCCGGAAACTGCAACTGTGGAAGCCCCATCTTCGTCAGGAACTCCTCTGACGGCGGAAGTCAGGCCATGGTGAACCCAGCCCTTCCCTCAGCCTTCACTTACGTCGTCACCATCCCCGGAGGAAACCAACTGCCCCCAGTGTAAGTTATTCGTTCTTAGGTTGAAGGTCCTTTTGACTGAAACGGTAGATAATATTCTTTCCATCAGAAAAAGTTAAATTCAAATTGAGTAAACCAAATTAAAATTAAAAATTTAGGGCTCAGCCCGGATACAGCGGATATGCGGTGTCCCCTACCCAATTTACCGGAGCTCCTGGACCTAGGTGAGATTTTAAGAGAAATAATAATTTGTGTTTTTCAGTCAAATTTGACTTAATTTAATAAACTGTTTTAGTTTTTTTTTAAAATTTAATAAACTGTTTTAGTGCCACACCTACCATCTACACCATCCCTACCACATAGTAAGTTTTAACGGTTTTAAACTGCTTTTTTCTTTCTTGAGTTGAACTCTAAAATGTGATATTTTCAGCGCTACTGTCCCCGTCACATACCCAACTACCATTGTCACAGCTGCTCCTGGACCAAGGTGAACATTTTGAATTAGACGTTCTTCAGCAAATAATTGTTTTACATTTCATTCAGCCTAATTTTTTGAAAAGTTAATTAATAGAATGCCGAATTTGAAACATTTTCGGACAGTTAAACTGATAGTTTTGAAGTAGTAGAATGCTGATAACAACTTAGGAACATAGTAATTAGTATTGTTTTTAATGAATTCAACTTTTAAAGATACTGTTTTCTAAAATATACATTTGAGTGCTAACTTTATTGTTTCAGCGGAACTTCCTCTTCTGTCACCGTACCTTCCAACAACTGGTGAGTTTTGCAAATTTGATTATGCGGATTCCAATTTCCTAATTTGGAATTCGAAGCGAAAAACTCAAGTGTCAATGTAATAACTATTTTAGCTGCAACCAGGTGACCACCCACTGCTGCACCCCTCCTACTCCTGCCACTCGTAAGTGACGTTTTAGTTTCTGCAGATATCCATGTTATTTGCCGATATTTATATAACATTTTTTGCTAGTTTCCATTTCAAAAAAGCTCATAAAGTTTCGATAATTTAAAAAAAATAGTATCTTTTGACAACTCTATTATCAATCATAGCGAGAAATTTTACGAATTCTTTTAAATTTTCCTCTGTTATGGAGAATGGCAAAACATACATATTTGAAAATCAGTTTCAACCAATCATATTGAATCTAAGCTGAAAAAGTTTTTCAAAACTACGTGCTGGAAACAGCTCACCAAATTAACTAACACTGCAAAATAATTTTAATTTATTGCATCATACAAAATTTGAACATTTTAGCCCCGTGCCAGCGCCAGACTACAATCACCACCACCACTCTTGCCCCTGCTCCCACCACCACTACAACCACTCCCCAGCCTCCCTGCACTGTGAACCCTCCTACCTGCGTCTGCCAATCTGCCAATGGTTGCCAAGTGAGTTTCGCAGACAACAGTTTTGCCCAAAATACTGGGCGCAAAAGTCATATCTATCTAGTACTTGCGAAGACTAAACTGTAACCTTCAGGTGACCAGCTGCCCCACTTCTCAGCCTTGTTGGTGCTCTCAGCCCTGCACCGCCACCACCTGCCCTCCTGCTCCTTCCGCTACTCCCGCCACTGTCACTTTCCCTCCTGCCACCACCACCACAACTCAGGGATACCCCGTGGCTCCTAGGTAAGCCATCGCTGTCCTTTTTAGAAAGCTCAATTTCAGCTCCGAACAGCCTGAAGTGACTTTCCCTACCGTTCAGCCAGTTGCCGCTACGTGAGATTTTCTCAAAAGAGCTTGTAGAATTGAGTATTTTAGGACTCCTCTGCCTTTCTTCCCTCCCGGCACCAATGGCCCTACTGTGGTTCCCCAAACTAGGTATGAAAAAAAGAGAAAAAACAAATCGAAACTCCTAATGGCTCCGCTTTTTGTCCACATTCTTTGGCCTATTTTGCTAGCGCTCAACTGCCAAATTACTTAACGACTTTTGCAAAATTTCTTATTCCCTCATTTCAAACCCCATTTCTCAACAAATTTCAGCCCCGCCTGCTGTCTTGTCACTCTCAACGGAATCAACGCTCATCTCACCTGTGGTTGCAGCGCTGAAGTCAACACCCCCGTTAGTTTGGACTTTTTATATCTTCCGACAATCTAGATTTTTCCGAAACCAGTGTAAAACCCAATATATGTTACATTTTTATATGTAAAATTACAAATAGCATGAAATTTGAATGTTTTTCTATAATTAAACAAGTTAAGGATCTCTGCCGAATTGCTTCATCCCAAGGACAGTGCAGCATCAATCAGCCTCACCAGATCAACTCCGTCAATAGTAGAATTCAATTAAATTCATATATAAAGTTATTCTTTTAGCTTACGTTTCCGTTGGACACGTCATGATTTGCGAAGAAGCCGTCGCCCACGGATATCTGAGGTAACTTTATTCTTGCGCGATTGAAATTTTAAGAATCAGTTTTAGTAGTAAAGTCCAAATTTACATACTTGCTAACTTAGACTTTGAGGGAATTCACCCCAAATAAGTGAAAGTAGCCTTTTTGGTTTGGATCCTTTTTTGCAAAAACGCAGTGAAGCATAAAAAACTGATTTCAGTTGGGCCCAAATCACCTCTTCTTGCGGTTCCAATGTCAGATTCCCTGGTGAGTTTTGGTTTTTTTTCCCCGATTTTTTTAGTAAAATCAATGAAATAACATTTTTTTGTAGAAGTCGGCCCCACTGCCACTGGTGCCACCATCTTCGTGCCCACTGGTAAGTTTTTAAAAGTTGTTTTTGCTGTTTTTCAATTAAAATGAAAATTAACCTTTTTACAATTTCAATCGAACCGTTTTCAGGCACCCCTGCTCCCACTCCATCCGTTGGCAAGGATTCCTATGTGAACGTTGTGAGTTTACAAATTAAATTTTTGATCAAAAACAATTTCATAACTTCAAAATCAATTTTCCAGAAGTCCTCCGTGGGAGCTCTCTCCGGCCTCTCCGCCCTCGTCCTGGCTGGAATCGCCGTCTACTCCGCCATCTGATTTGCTCAAGTCGCCACCAATTTGCTCAAGTTTCATTGTTGAGTTATTTATTATCTATTTATTGTCTTTCATTGGTTGAAACTAATTTAATAAATATTTATTACCGTTAATAGTTTTATATTTTTAAAACACGAGGGTTATACTTTTAAAAGAACTCAAAACAAAACACAGAACCATTGGGAGGGATAGCACGATAGCAGGTAAAAAGCGAGGTGCAACATGCCACTGATTATCAATTGTATTTTAATTACTCTTTTTTACTTTTTAGTTTAGGCTTTTAACAAGCAAACACTAAATCAATTGGAACAATACATATGACCAAATGCAACTAAAATAATAAAATGTTTCAATTTCAATGTTTTTATTTGGATCGTAATCTTCACCTTTTTACATTAAAATAATAATGTAATCAAACTAAATTAAAACATAAAAATAGCATTTGCTTCACGAATATCGGTGCAAGAAAACAACCAATGAAACTATGTTTCAAAAATAAAAATTTTCCACTTTGGTGTAATTAAGAATACCTAATTAAGAATGTAATTAAGAATAATCTGCACAGTAGTAGCATTGCAAGTGGCAGTGATCCTCAAATCACATGAATTCATTTGATTTAAAAAACCTTACTTTTCATACTGGTCCTTACAATTCGAAGTACAACGCATCGAATTCCGGCAATTGGTGATTGCCTCGAAACAGAAAACTGAATCCTCGGCTGCAGAGAAGCCGGTGAAGAAGAGCAGGGCGAAGACGAAGACCAGGCGCATTTTTTGATTTGAATCAATCCGCCTGTTTTATACGCGGCAAGGGACTGCGAGACACGTGGAACTATAACAAACCCTTTATTTAAACTAGAGAAATTAGGTATAGGTTTAATTGGCAGATAACATTAAAAAAGGCAATGCAAATCGCTCGCTCGCTCGCTCGCACACACACACATACACACACATGATTTTCTATTATAAACGCGCTACACCAAAGTTAGTATCGTGTGATATTGAATCGGGAATTCGTCGAGAGTACGAAATGTTGCCATATTCCTACGGATCCTTTGTGAATCAGCGCCAGTATATTGTCTCTCGGTTGTAATGGAGACGCATAAAAGGCTCGCTTCTCAGAGAATTCCACAGCAACATGATGTTCTTCCTCTCCATCGTAACCATATTATGGATGTGTAAGTTACAAAGCGTCCTCATAAGTAGAGCAAAGAAAAAAATATTCACAAAGTTGTTAGTAACAAATTTTGTCGATTTTCAGATGTTGAAGTCGAATATGCTCAAGCGCCGAATGAATATGCTACAAAAACAGCAGGCACGTTTTACAACATAAGCTACTTTTTTAATTGTCTAAAAGTCCAATAAGAAAAACACAAGTGGCCAATGTTTATAATATATAAAAACTTGATTTTAGAGTTAGAAGATTGAAATTTCATTCAAAGGAACATTTTCAGGTTTTCCTTCTCAGTATGTTCAAGAGCCTCGAGGATATGTGATGGAGCCTCCAGGTAAGTTGTTCCAAATAACAAAACACTGAGATTAACAACGTTTTCAACCGAAAGCTTACAAAAGTGCAGCTGAAATAATCAAGTGACATGATGTCATAAAAATGGGATATGCCATGTTTTTATAGCAAAATAGTTGAATTTAGGGCAGCTAAGGCTGAGAAATGACCACTAGCATTCAAGTTTCAACTATATCGCCTAAATGGGATTTGTACCTTTTATATATAACTAGCATTCTTGGATTAGCGAATTGCCTGTTTAAATGCTGGACATAACTTTCCAAATTATGCAACAACACCTCCTCTAAAGTACTGGGGAATGGTACTCCCTTTCCTGTGGGGAAAGAGCCAGCCTTCTGAAGATAAGTACCATGTCTCGTCGAAGGATGAATACCATGCAGAACAAGAAGATGTAAGTAAAGCAAAAACATGAGAAAAGAATTCTGGGATACACTAAGTATCGAAGAAAAAAGAAAGTAAAATTAAAGTTGTTTTTGCTAAAGTGCCAAAACAAATGAACGCGTTTTTACAACAAGGAATTAAATTTAAATTTATATCTTTTTTAAACAAATTTTTTATGTATTTTCTCTAATATTCTTTTTGTTCTGGTCCTTTATGATGGTTTATTCTTTGAAATTTAATGGTAGCATATTCAATGTAGAAAGATGAACGTTGTGAAATTGTAAAACACTAAATAAAAATGAAGAATAATTGGATTTCTAATTTGATTTTTATTGTCAGGATTAATAAATGGCGAACAATTAACGTTAATTAGTTTAAGATGTAACATTTACATAAAGTTAACTATAAAAAAATTTGATGAAATTTTACTGAAATTTTTAAATTAAATTTTATTGTTTTCAGTGTGGAGGTTGCCTGTGCTGTTTTCCGATTTTTGGGTGGTTATACAGTGAGTCCGTCTACTTTTTCATAACATCTAAACTGTAATGTACACTTTTCAGAAGACTGCAGCTGTGACAACTATTTCATAGAAGAATCCCAACCTCATTTCCACACCGAACCCCTTCTGTCGGACTACCCTAGTCCTCAAAGACAAGACATCGTTTTTGAGCCAAAATTGGACATTTACCAAAGAGAAGTCAACGAGTGAGATCTTCATCTTTATTCTTTCAAAAAACTGGTTATTCTGAAACTTTAAAATCAAAATTAAATATTTGAAGTTTGATACAAAATAAATACTATTTTTTTATCGATACTGAGGAAAAAAGACTGGGCGCAAAACTAATTTTGAATTTCAATGTTGAATACTTCAAACTTAACAGATTAGATTTTTAATTGTCTAAAATTACCAAATAATAAAAAGGAAAAATAAATCTAAGAAGTTCCACATACCTTTTGCTTAGTCTAGCAAATTTGACTGTAAATCTTTCAATATTTCATTTTTAAAATTAGAAGATTAACAAAATTTAACATTTAAAAAACTTTTTCAGCCCTCCACTGCCTTCGGCCGCTCCTGTAACGGCAGAAGAATATCAACCTTGGTAATCTAGTTTGTTTTCAATTTAATGGCCTGTTTCATGTTTCACCAAATCTTTTACAAAAAAGTTTATTTCAAAATTCATTAGGCTGGTTGTGATTCCACATTTAAAGAAACCTGGAAAAACAATTGCTTTTATGTTTTTTGCAAAACAGTCTTCAATTCATAATAAAATAATTTAAAATTTAAAATTCCATATATATGTTTCAGTGCCTGCTCTTCAGTGTCTGCTTTTCCAATTTCAGAATGTTATTTCACCCATCCACCTCCTTCGGGTAAGTTTTTTTGCTTTAAAAAAATACAATGTTTAATTTATGGATTTCGTCTTTGCTTTGTTTATTTACAAAATTTACGTCACTATTTGAAGACGAAAGTTTCCAAAGGTTATTTTCAGTCCTGTGCCGATCGGGCGAAACCTTTGAAGACATCATAGAACATCCATGCTCAATTGAAACAAGGCACCGAGGCTGTGATTGCCACTGGGACTGCGGGGTAGGGTTTTATTCTGAATTAAACAAGAAAACCCGTCGTAAAAGTAGTTTCTGCTGATCCATTGGCAGATTATCGAACATATCAGTGTTGAGCTACAACAATGATCATTTCGACAATGAAACAGTAAAATGTTTTGGCAAAGCGCGCCGTGTAAATGGATATTGTCATGACAATATTCCACAAATTGCGTTTTTTTTTCAATCACTCCATCGTTTCAGAAAAGTTTTACATTCTTCGAAAAAGAGATATTTTCCCTCGGTAGACAGAAAAAAATATATTCAAGAAAAGTAAACGGTTTAGACGCTGCCATGCCAAGAAGTTCTTTCATGCACTATTCCTTGCCAACAGAACATTGAACATCACCACATTACTCCATCACTTCCGCGCTACCATTTGTATCCAAGGTATTTTTTTTATTTTAGATTAATTTACTCAGTTTTTCAATTTGAAAAGAAACTTTTTTAGCACAAGCAAGCCTCCTACTGATGAGTATGCCACATCAACTCCGCCACATTCAATCTACATTGAGCCGTAATAATGTTTAGTTGTGTATTTATTTGAAACATTTAGAACCCCTCCATCCTCCAGTCACCTTTCGGTGGAATTCCCCAGAAGAACAGATGCTCATTATGAACAATCACCTGGGAAATCCTTTTCTCCAATACCGGGAAGGTAATACACTTAAGGTTACTGTAACATTAGAGCATAGATACGACCGAGTTCAATATCCCACCCTACCACACATGTCATTCCATGCTAAGACTTCTTACTTTGAAAATTATCCGGTGGGTTTATTATTTAGCAATTTGTTTGGAAATTACTTTAATAAGAGATAAGTTTATTTTTTTTAGAAATCGTCTGCTCTTAATGCTCCAATTTGTGTCCTGGTATGGGGAATTGTCTTCTTCGTCACATTGTGATTTGAAATCAAACTCGTTACCATGAAAGTGTCGAATAAACATATTTATTAGTCCTTTAAATTGTTTGAAAGTGATTTTAAGAATGTTTGATAAGTAGCCCAGCCAGAATGGCCAAAAGAGATCAAACTATGTGCCTGTGAAACAATTAAGTTCAACGTGGAAACAGAAGAATGATGCGGCAAAAGCAATATATGAACTTGACAAAGACCATCGTCAAATTAATTTTCTTTTTTGAACTGTAATTACGCCTGTGTTTCACTGCTGTTGAAAATTTGAATTACAAGAATACAAGTGACAGTATTTATTAGTTTACCCAGATTAACACTAGTTATTCTACCCAAAAATAGCAACAGAACATTTGAAAATTTAAAAAAAAACTATTTGTAAATCTTCATATATTTCATCATTTTTACACATCAATTTACTGTTACATTACTGCAGTTTGCAATTAAACTATCGTTTTTCCACAACCTTGGCTACTCAGTCAACAAAGCATTAAAATATCCGAAGTTGTTTTGGCTGCTTCGTCAGGTTCAATAAATGCTTGGCAAACGGAAAAAATCAACAGACATCAAATATTCCAGTGTGATAGGCATATAAAACGGCTGTCAATTGATCAAGATCAAAAATCCGCCTTTGTCGTCTTCTCTTTCGTCTTTTTCGCTTGCATTATGCCCGCCATGCTAGCAAATCAAACATTTTTGGTAGGAATTTACAGTTTTTAGCGCATACTTCAAATTAATTCAGGAGGCGTTTTGCGATACAAAGATAGTTGAATGTCTCCAATGCAAGACCTGCTTGCCTGAGTGCGACGTAGAACATAGAATGTCAGTTATTTTGAGACAATTGATAGTTTTTTTAGGGAAAGCATCACCTGCACCGACTTTACACTCTACAACTTGATGAAATGCATGAATCAACAATCTTGCAAACTTTAACTTTTCGTTGGAACAAATGAAATGTGTGCCTACCGTTTCTATGCAAAACTTCTATATGGGATAGATTGCCCTTGAAACACCTGCTTTAGCGTTAAGAAAAAAAGAAATATTTTTTTTAAATAATTGTATTACTTTTACGAAATCATTCTACTTTTTCAACAACGTGTTTGACCCAGCCTTAACATTGCTTGGCGTCAAAGTAGTTTTGCAGAAAAGTCTACCGATTTTTGTAATCCATTTTAGTGTTTCTAGGGTTTTAAAGTCAGATTGAATTGTTTATGCTTCCAAATGATAAGCTACTCATTTCCCAAAGTCCCTGCTTTCTGAGTCAATTCGTCAATTGATAGGGGATTTCGGCGCAGTGTCTGTGTGTGCTCACTTTCACACAAAACAAACGGAACGATCCCGTTGAGCGGAAATGATCAAATGTACTTTTCCTACATTCAGTTTATTAGAAATATGGTTTCCTGTAATTATTCCGTCGCCTAGAAACAGGAAATAAAGTCTGGGAAAAACACCTCAAACATCTACTTTTTCCCTCACGCGTATAACTTTTGGTTCCTTTTCCGTGTTCCGTGTTTTAAATCATAAAAAAAGAAATGTGGGGGAGGGGCTTTAATTTATTCCCCGTGTGGTTTAACTCACGTGTAATATTCGTTTAAAAATTTATCTAACAAATGACGCTAAGCCTAGTCCCAGAAGCCTAATCTCGTTTTTTAGCAATTGAGGTCTAAACAGTTGTGACAGAAAAATGGCTGCCAAAAATTCTGATGATTTACTGCAAAAACAGCAACAATACAACAATTAGTAATAACAACAATAATAAGGATTCAATGGGGAAATTCTCAACTCGGAAAATTAAAAAAAGAAATAGCAAACTGACTATTTCGTGACGGGTACCATGGCTAACTTTCCATCTGAACCAACCGGTTCCTGCCACATGTGTGCCTGAATCCTACCGCGTGAACGGATTATGCTTCATTTTTCGGTGCTGATGTTCGGCCGGTTTTACCCTTAGCTTTTGACTGAAATTTTAGCATCCCATCCACCGAAGTATTTCCGTTTGCATCAGAATTCTCGTGACAAAGGGCATTTTATCTCAATGTTGTTTAAAAATTGTACTTTTTGTTCACTTTCACGCATATGAAATTCATAAACTAATAAAAAGGGTTGGAAACATTTATAAAAGCAATAAGTTTGGCTGTCACACTTGGTAAAATATGATTTAAAGCGAGCAAGAACTAGTTGGAGGACCGTTCCTTTCTTTTTCTTTGTTCGTTTGTATGTACACATGGCAGACGCCAGAAGACAGACATCATTGAGCGAATTGTACCATTTTGCTTCAACTTATTTTTTCCTATTTTTCAAACGCTATTTATTATTATTTTATAAATTTAATTCATGAATTATTTTTAAGAAAAAATCATCGAAATGTGTTTTTCGATTTGGAATTTTGGAAAAATCATTGTGAAAAATAATCTACTGTTTCATCTACTTGGCATAAAAAATTGATAAAAGACGGTGGTCGTTTGAGCTTATCCCCAGAAAATTTTTTCTTTTCAAGGTCATTTAGGAAATAATTAATTGGTACTTTTGAAGTTAACTAATTTTGAAACTTGTTGTTTGAATTTGCGTTTCAACCTGTCCCTTAAAGAATTTTTTTAAATTGTTATTTGTTATTTTGTCTCCGTACAAGTTACGAAATTTACTTATTTGTTTCAAAGAGGTAATATTCGAATAAGTATGAGTGTAAGACCATATTGAGAAAACTATTCGTTGACCAAGAAAGGAATTCTCATATCAAGCTACTATTTACTGCTGTCCTCTAAGTCTTTCAATGAACTTCTGACCCTATTTTCGTCCCTTCTCCACTCAAAAACAAACATCCTTGGCCACTTTCAGGGTGTGAGAACGCTCTAATCAGATCAGTCGCCTAGTGTGTACCCCCAGCCTCCCTCTTTGTTGACCTTCGACTCTGCGGGCGTCATTTCCGCCCTCTGATTGTTCTGTCTGGAAATCAAAACCTCTCTGTACTATTGTCTTACACGAAGTTTATCTTGACTCTTTTAAAAATGCAGTTTAAAAAAATATAAAAACAATTTCTTTCCTCTCCAAAAACTCCCAAAAAAAAACATAAAAAAGATTACGTTTTTCAATTTTACTTTGCAGAATTAAAAAAATGTAATTTCTTACAGTTATATAACTTTTTTTCGTTAGAGGGAAGTTTGAATTAACGTACAGTAATTTTTACAAACTATTTTTATATTTTATTTGTATACCATGATTTGTGAAAAGAAAAATGAAACTTATCTCTAAATTGTTTACTTTATTATTTTCACTATGATATTTTCAAAAATCCTATTAATTTGAAGTAATCTGTTTAATTAATTTGTTTTATTAAAGTCATTTTTATTAATAAATCAGTGAATGAATCATTCGGATGGCCATCCCACAGCCTCGAAAAATGCACTTTTGTATTGTGAACTTCTCAAAACGTAGACGTAAAAATCAAATGCCCACAGGCTCAAAACTATAAAAAATATAGTTTTTGTCTTTTTTTTCAAACTCACGCGGTATTTTATACAAATCCAACAGAGTTCTAGATAATGGTCCATCCGGTAAATTCTTTATAAGTTGTAAAATAATTATAGTAACTGCATGAATTAGCTGAAAACTGTTTAAGCTAAAGTTTTTTTTAAGTTTTACCAAAATGATCATCAAACTTCCAATGAGAGTTAACTCCTTCTTTATGTTTGGGTTAATTTCGCTCATTTTTTCTGAAGATTTTTCGTATAAATTTTTATAAGTAACCTACTCAAATAATGCAATTTTAGAATAACTGCAATGTAAAAAAGACAGGCTACCACTCGACAGAAAGTGACGTAGCTGTCGAAAATTGATTGATTTTCCATAAAACAATTGGGGAGAGTGCCTTGGCCACAGAGAGAGAAATAGCCATATGTCTAAAAAAAAGTTTTTTTATATAAGAAAGAATAAAGTTTTTTTCTAACAAAAATTACTTTATTGTGCCAATACTTTAATGCGTTTGCTTGAAGTTTTACATTTAAAAACTAAGGCAACCATTGACAGCTAAATGCTTGTGATTCTTGAGGGCTTTAAAAAGTTTGTTTGGTGTTTTTTCTAACTATGCTGAATTTTGATTAGTGCCATACAATTTTTTTGCTATTTGCACAAACTGCAAATAGCATTAAAACATTGAAATGATCTTACAAAAATTATTTATATTTCGAAAGACTTACAAAAAATAAAAATGAAAAGCATAAGCCTGGAGAAATTAACATCAGAAGATAAGGTGTTGTTTGAAACGAGATGTACCTTAACCTCGTACTTGATTTTTACGTGAATGCGTGAGGGCGTGTACATGTGATTGCGTTTTATAGCTGAAATTCAACTAACCTAAACACATCACAAACAACAAATAGGCGATCAATCGAAGTAATTACGAAAGTATATACCTGGAATTGATCAATTCAAGTTCTTAACCAAAACATTTATACAAAATGTTCTAGTTATTCAAAAATTACATTGAATTCTAAAAACTCACAGCAAATGATTGTCCAAATATATAAATCAATTGAAACAAGTAGCACTCATTGGGATCATTTAAACCGCGATATTCAGAAATCCACTAAAACCATTTTTCCTAATTTGAAAAGTTTACCTCTCTTCGGAAGTCATTTGATAAAAGAAGGAAATTGCAACATGCAGAGACAGCAATTTTATAGTCTGCAATTTCATTTCTTTTTTAAAATTCAAAATATAAATGTTTCAACAAAAAAAGCTTACTGCATTTCGCCCTTAATTTGGTGCTTCTTATGGTCATGAAAATTATAGAAAAATTTCCAAATATTCCCAGGACAAAGATAGAAACAACTGCAATGCAGAAGATGACCTCCGAATAAACTGAAAACGAAGAGAAATAGTAAGAAAACTTTGCCTACCTTTTTCCATTAGGGCGTTTTGCAACTAGTGCGAGGGAGGTGCGTGGGAGCATATCGACTTTCGGATTAACACAAACAATTTCATTTGTGGGAAAAAGTAATTGAAGAATTGAAAAAGCAAGTAAAAAGAACGATGTACAATGGTAAAGAAAAAATTGACTCTAAAATGAAACAAATTGGTTAAACCATAGACCAATCGTTTAATCTTTAGAAACACGTATCACTTTTTATCCTTTTATTCCAACCTTATTTTTTCCATGTATTATGACACATAATGAAAATTGTGGCGATCAGAAACATTCCAGTGTCCTATAAGTGCGTATTATTCCAAGGTACAATAAATTGTCTTTGTCCTATGACTACCTTAATATTTGATACCGCCAGCTCAATAATTCATTTCCTACATTAATTTGTAACCTATTTTTCCATTTTCTCACGTTTTTGTCACGCGTGGTGGCTTCAAATTGAAATTTGTTTTTAGTGCGGGACACCTTAGGTTTATTATATTTTTATTACTCAATTAACAATAAAAATATGTATTAGGAAGTAAACTAAAGTACGCCTACAAATTTATACTATAACAGTTACGGAAAGTAATAATATCTAATGTTAGGCAGATGCCTTCAACAATCACCAATGTAGGTTCTTTAGCTGACTGCTTTACGCTAAAACGCTTTTTTAAGTCCATCTAGTAAATATTTTATTGTGACCTGAAAGTGTCACTCATCAAACTAGAAACACCGTTTTTGTTTGTGTATCACTAATGCGTATGGCAATGCTAGAAATATCCGCCTGAGTTTAGCCCATTTCAGACAACTTTTGGTGTTTCTCACGGTCACACGACGGTTTCAAATCACACTTTACACAGCCCGCCTCGGATTCCTGTCTGCTCAATGTTTCGCCGCCGTTTTAAAATCGTTTACCTTTTGAATTCACTGATTATCACGCGTATTTTCATAGTGAAATAATTTATTTTTGAATTTCTTTATTATTTCTTTCCTTCGTGGAAATTATTTTAAAAATTTGATAAAAATCAAAATCGAGACGGCGGTGTAACACAGTCAAATAACACAGTTCCGAAACAGTGATTCTACGTCGTATTTTTTATCAATATATACCTTGGGTTTGCATTAAATGTCCCTTTTGATGGTTTAGTGTTGTAACTTTTTAGTCCATTATTTGGTTTAAAAAAGTTGGTTAACAAATTTTGAAGTAATTATCAGCTAAATCCATTTATTATTCGAATTGGTTTTTTTAAAGTGAACTGCCTCGTTTGTGTATTTCAACCTTTGCAAATCCTCTCGTAAGAATAGTTCACGGATTACCTCCCCTGGACAAACAAGATGATAGTTCCGCGACCGGTACGGCCGGCGTCGGGGACAAATCCAATTTTCCCGAATTTTCAACAACAACAACAAAAAACATAACGAACCAATTATCAAAACGATTTTGTGTTTGATCTTCATTTGCCATTTCATTAGGATTCAACATACAAACAAAATAAAACAAAGAACAATCTTAAGCGATTTTGACGTTTGTCGACTGTTTCAGTAAATGAGTAATATTATTCAACCAAACACAAAAGTTGTTTGTCTTAAGACAAGCAAAATCTTCATTCAAAAACAATCAAGATCCCTTATTCTTCTGATCATTCCAACTGCAAAGTTCAAGTTCATGGGTGATTTCGATTTTGCGAAACCCTTTACGAATCCTGTACAAATAAATAGGAGGAAGTTTCGCGATCGGCACGGGCAGCCTTCAACAATATCCACACTTTCGGCCGCTATTCCGCAGCGAATGTGATTCAACTGCTTCCACAATAGGCACATTTAAGGCTATAAGGCAACTGGAATTGCAATGGTAGCTTCCCTTTTTTCTTACTATAAATGTGGTTGCAAAAGCCAGCAATAAATGTCATTTTGAACGTAAAGTTCTCAACTAGCAGATGACAAAAACACAACAATATAAACCTAGCCATCAATATTTTTTAAATGAAAGGATTTAGTCTGATAAAATTTGTTTAGATCAGTTTAAATGAGTTTGTTTTCAATTGCGCGTAGCGCTGCGCGGTGGTTTGATTCCTCTCAGCTGCCTGAAATGGCGTTGTCTCCCGTAGCATGGAAGGTTATTACAGACGAACGGGTAAAGCTACGGCTATCAAATTTTGTCAGAGTGTTGGAACTTCATGGCGCTCGGTGGGCGCCAAGTTTCAGCCAATTTGGTCAAAAGATAAGCAAAAACAAGAGAAACCCCTTCTTTTCAACCAGACGCGCGGCGCCCCCTTGGTGGAATGGTGCACACTAGGCTCTAAATCTGGCGACCCGGGTTCGAATCCCGCCACGAGCAATCTTTTTTGCCTGTTAAGAAATAGTTTTTCCACACAGTGTGAAGTGTTATATTTTAGTTTTAACTCGTTATGTTTTTTCTTTTGCACAGTTTTAACCGATTTTGTGTTTGACTGACAACTGCTTTTACATTTCTTTAAAAAGTAATATAAAAGTATTTTCTTGAACTAAAATTTTTACCAAAAAATCTACATATTATTAATCAATGCTGTGTATAAATAATATATGGGCAGGATAGTGTAATTTCGGTTGAAAAGGCGTCCGACTCACGTGCTGACTCATCTCTCTGCGGGGGCTACATAACACAAGGGAAGGCCGGCTCTGACAAAAACGAGACCGATCGCCATTATTTGCGAATCGTTACACCGCCGAGAGTGAGCCAAAATCAAAGGCGAATGCCTGGATGTGTCACTGATACTCTCTTCTTATCATCAGAGTTTGAAGGTCACAACTGAATAAATAAACAAATAAACTTTTGTTTATTTATGTCTTATTGGCACATGTTTTATGACGATTTTCAAAACGCAATAAATTTTCAAAAGTTTAAAAGTAATTAAAAGCTATGATAATTAAAAATGTTATTGTTTCACTTATCTGTTTAAGCAAACAAAAAAGGCTATTGACAAATCCTAAATCAATTGAATGTTTTGTTTTCCCCTTAGATTAAATTATGAAAACAATCACAACTGATTGAAGTCCCTGGCAAAAGCTAATACAGTTCACATCATGCGTGAAAAAGCGAGCCGCAAAAAGGGTGGGCTTTATTCCTCATCGTATAAAAAGAGAACAATATAAATTTTAGAACGCTATAAAAAGAGAACAATAGATGTTCAACTTGGCAAACTTTTCAAATCCCAAAAACCACCTCTGGCATAATATCTTAAAATTTTGCCGAACCGATTGACGTGGTATGAGCATTGGTAAAATTTGTGGCTTAGGTAAAATTATGCACCGGCGATTGTTTTCATAATTGTTTTCATAATTTAATCTAAGGGGAAAACAAAACATTCAATTGATTTAGGATTTGTCAATAGCCTTTTTTGTTTGCTTAAACAGATAAGTGAAACAATAACATTTTTAATTATCATAGCTTTTAATTACTTTTAAACTTTTGAAAATTTATTGCGTTTTGAAAATCGTCATAAAACATGTGCCAATAAGACATAAATAAACAAAAGTTTATTTGTTTATTTATTCAGTTGTGACCTTCAAACTCTGATGATAAGAAGAGAGTATCAGTGACACATCCAGGCATTCGCCTTTGATTTTGGCTCACTCTCGGCGGTGTAACGATTCGCAAATAATGGCGATCGGTCTCGTTTTTGTCAGAGCCGGCCTTCCCTTGTGTTATGTAGCCCCCGCAGAGAGATGAGTCAGCACGTGAGTCGGACGCCTTTTCAACCGAAATTACACTTTTTGCTTTGTACTTACAATTTGATGGAATCTCTTCACTTTTTGCTGCGAAAAAGCAAAATTAGATTGAACGACCAGAGATCAGCTTGAACATTCACTGATTTTAAGATGAGTTGCGTTAGCTTTTTTCAGATATGTGTTTGTTTGAGAATAGAAAAAATGACAAATATTTTGAAGTTACAATCCAATTATGGTTAATTCTGTTTTTGAAATGCTTAAAATATAGTTTTGCCATTGAACTTTGCAATGAATGTCATATATGACAAGTTTGTTATCTTTTTTTTTAAATTTAAATTTAAAAATGGTTAATTTGTCCCCATTCAAACGTGGGTATTATCAAAAGTTTAAAAAAATATATGATATCATCTGCATACCGCAGTTGGAACTTCGACTGATATTTCAAAATATTGTTTGTTTACTTCGACTGATATAAATTTGTTCACTTTTAGATGAAGAATAATAATTTTTGAATTACCAATGATAAATTACCTTCTAATTGGTATTTTCAGAGTCGTTGGATTCTCCCGGACAAGGATATGGTGCCGAATATTACCGACTGGTTCCACGGTGAGTAGAAAATTGAAACACTTGATTTGAACTTAAATCCACACATTATCGTATTTGTTGCCTGTGGGTCATTACCTAATCTTTTTCCACCACATGGAAGCTGAGACTACCGTATCTTTTGCATTCGTTCTCAAAACAAAGTCTAATCCCTGGCTGACACTTTGCAATCGGCTGATGGCGTTCGAGTACCAGAGGTGTCTTTTTTGTGGCTACCAGGGCAAACAGATTAAATGTCCGCCTGTATCACGGGGCTCACTTTCATTCCCGTTCCTCGTCATGCTCTATGAAAATTTTACGAGTAGGTCATCTTTTAAATTGAAATTATCAAATTAGCTTTTTAGTAGTTCTTTTTAATATTTAAATTCTTTTTGAGAAGCTGGTGAAGCATTATTTACCTCGCGTCTTAACTTTTTAAAGAAAGTTTTGAAACAACAAAAACTAAAAAAATTATAAAATGGAATTTGTATCTATTGCCCATTTTTACCTATTGATTTGAATAAAAACTAACTTTAATCAGTTCTTTAAAATGAGCAATGGCAAACTACTTCGTTATTATGCCATGTGGTTGAGCTGGGAGTTTTCAAATTTAATGAGTCATAAGTAATTTGGAGTTCAAACGACCAAGCGATCGGATCGACGCGTCCTTTGCCCCCTCTTTTCATACGCAAACATCATCAAAATGCGATTTGGCGCTGCCCATGGCTAAAAGTAAACAGTAGCAGCCGTTCATGCAGCAGGAAGCAGAGTCATTCATAGGTAACATTCAGAAACAACAATTAACATGTAATCTTTTTATTTATAATAATTGTTTTAGCACTTCCTACCGTTTACATCGTCTTCGTGGCCATATGTTCAGCCCTGGTCATTGCCATTTGCGTAATGACCCTTCGGATGGTCTGGTATGTGCACTACTGCGTTCCGAATGAATATTACCAGGGAGATCTCTATTTCATCATTTGGATGCCACTTGTGAGTTTTTTATGGAGAGAAGGGTGTCAAGAACTGATAAGCTTTGAGCTAAATTTACTTAAGCAGATTTTAAAACAATGACAGTAAACAACACCAAATTTTAAAAAGAATTAAAACCTGTCATTCGATAAAAAGGGCAAACACACAATTTTACAATTACAATAATACGCACGTATTTATCGATATTCTGTATTTTTCCCCTTGAAAGGTCTATCAATTGCGAAAATATTAATTTTAATTTTGAAAATATAATGAAACTGTGACTTACGAAAAACCGTTCTTTTGATGACCACGTTTTGAATAAATCAATTTACAAAAAGTAGAACAACAGTATCCCAAAATAATTTTTCAGTTTGTCTCAACAATCTGCCTCATAGGCAATATTATCCCCAGAGCGTCAGCCATTATGTACGCTGTTGGATTGGTGTAAGTGTTTTTTTAATATAAATTTCTACTTTTATATACTAATTCAATAATAAAAACATTACAGTTACTTGATGATGTGTCTACACATTACAATCGTTCTAATCGTTCGACTTTTCGGAACTCGCAAGGAAATGACAAATTGGCTCATCGCACAGAAGAAGGTGGGCAGTTTACAAATACCTTTGATTTTACTTGTTAATGAAAATTTGCCTTACTTTGCAATGAGAGTAATTTGAAAAAATGCAACAAACGTTTTCCAGGAATTCCACTTCGACGTGAGGCCGTGGTGCTGCTGCTGCCACTGTCTACCCCCAATGAAACCGACTGCGTAAGTTTTGCATATTTGCTCAAAATTATACAATTGTCACATCATGGTCCACAATAAATCTTTGAAAAAATGTTTTAAAACTATTTTTCTTTCAAAAACATTCCTGCACAAAAAATCTGAATCGTTGTGATTTGACGTCAATATTTAACTTCTTTTGTTTGCTTTTCTTTGGGTTAAATATGTTATGAAATCGCTTGAAGACCCCTTGGACATTTTTTGTTGGACCATGTCTAAAATATTGTGAAAGATTTTTTTTAAAGTTTTTTTTCTTCATTTTTTTAAGATTTCAGTTTTTTTTTTCATTTTTCCAAATGTGACTAATTCGACTGTTTCAAAAAAATATTAATTGAATCTACAAAACGGTTATGTCTTGGAGAAAAAACTATCAAAGTTTGAAATTGCAGAAAACGCGTCCGTTACCTGTCTTACCTCGTCAAGCAGAGTCCAATGGTGAGGATCTTCCTCCAGCTGGTCCTTGTCATCATCTCGTTGGAAGGAGTCTGGGATTCTGGACCGTAAGTATTCCATCTTTCCAATTCTCCTGCATAGAAACAAATAAAACAACTTTATGTTTTCCAGGGCAGTTCAAATAATCAACGGCGTTGGAGTTGCCTCAACTCTAATTGCAGTCTACATGTGTCACGTCATTGTGACTGCTGTTAGGGTGAGTTTCACAATTTAAAAAATAACAAATGCTGAGAAGAAGAAGAAAAAGAAATACCCATATTGGGGGGTTTACATTCTCCATATGATATGCGCGAATCATTTAATTAGATAGACGAATGATTTGTTAAAACTTCACTTTCAAATGCGATTATCGTCTTTTTCATTAAAACTCCGATAGAATGATTCCAATGTTTCACTTGTAACAGTCATACAGGTAAAATGAATTTCTTTAATGAGATTAGCGCCTGAAATACGTCAAATATTGACATAAAATAAGATTAGTTTTGGCATAATTGGAGCCTAAAACGACTATAACAAAGTAAATTGCATTTGCTTAGGAAAGGGATTTTAAACGAGAATTTCCGCATTTATGCTAATTTTACCAACGTTTTGATGCGAATAAATCTTTTTTGCAAATTAACAAACCCTTTATCCATGACTTTTTACAGCGTATTTTATATTTTTTATCAGTTAACAGCAATTGAATCTCACTTTAAACAGTCCAGCAGCACATCACGCAAGGCATTTCTCCAATAGATCACGATAGTCAAAAAAATGTCGTCGACCTCAGAAATGTTAAACAATCACTTTATACAAACTGCTTATGGGCTAACTATAGTTTTACAAATTGTGGGCTACATTTATTCATGAAAAATTAAACTTAAAAAATTCCACAAAATGCATGTTTTAACATCTCGATGGAAATTATTCCAATGTTTTACTTTTAACAATTATACGAAGCAAATAGACTCACCTTCGATATAATGGGCTTGTCGTAAAAAATTGTAGTTTATATTTGATAGTGAATTATATTGATGCTAGATAGTGGCTTTGCAAGTGGTCATCACTCGGTCAAACAATAAAAGTTAGTAAAAACAAGCCTTTAATTTCAGGAACAACTGGAGCCTTACAACATGAATGTGATCTTCCGCTGTGTGGATCTGGCCCAGGTCCTCTTCACTTTCCAGAAGTTCATTCTCGACCTGATAGCTAAGAACGGAGGAATGGGAGGCCTCAGCATGGCTTCTCCTTCCATGGTCAGCAGATGTAGGTTTTTTACTTTATAATTTCGGGATAAACTAGTATTTCCCAAATTGAAACCACTTTTCAGTCTGGCACAACGTGGCGATGACCTTTGAACTGACGCTGATCTGCTTCATGTTGTTCCGCAACGTCACTCCCGAGAAGAGCATCTTTTTCACGGAAAAGAAGGCAACCAGAAACAATGGAAACGCCGTTCCACTCACTGATCTGTAATCTTTTTTCTCGTTTGAATGTGTTGTTTGACATTTACAAGGAAACTGGACGGGTGGTAGTTCCCGCTTTACATGGCATAATAAACCTTTGTTTGCAAAATGTATTTTACTTATAAATTTAGTTTCAAGTTCAATAATGGTCGTTTTGGCTAAGAATAAGTTCACTGTTTTGATGAGATATGGCAATAAAACCGCAAATGCAAGCTTTGCAACTACATGAATGCTTTGCAGCGTTTTTAATGCGAAACCTCTAATTTCCAGCAACATGAACGAAGCTTTCGCACGTGAGCGGTTATAATCTCTCATTTGCCCATAACTGAGAATAATGCACCCCCAAGGGAACGTGACTCCTCCAATTAGCCAAACATCGCGGCGGAAACAGTTATCGGGAACACCTGCCTCTCGCGGATGTTTATGTGCTTCGAATTTTAACTTGCTTCATTTTCTTCTGTTGCCCACGTTTTGTGTAATATATGTTTTTTTTGTGAAAAATTCTTTCTTATGCGAAAAGTTAAAAATTTTCTAAATTGTTTGGAAAGTTTCATTATTTTGTAAACTTAGTTAATCTTTTAATAAAACATTAGCCCAGTGCTACAATAATTCCACATATTTATATAGTTTTCTAGAAAAAAGACGTCAAAACAGAGTTAGTTTGCTCTTTTTCGAGTTTCGATTAGCAAACTTTTTCTTGAAACATTTAATCAAATTTACGTTTTAAGAACGCTTTCCATTTTGTAAAGTTTGCATTAGTGGTTAATTATGTGAAAGCAACGTCCTAGAAAAAACACCACTTTGCTACCCAACTATTTATTTCGCGTGACTTATAAATCCCTTCAAGCCCTCTGACGACGGACGTAGAGCAGAGACCTCGGAGGACAAGGGCAGTACTCAGCATCATGGCCTAAATGAGAACTTATGTCTTTCCTCCTTTGGGTCCTACCCGGAATTCCCTGTCCGCCAGGCACTCCCTGGGCTCCGTTAGTTCCAGGATTTCCTGGTTGTCCCTTGTATCCCTCAGGTCCAACAGGTCCCGGTGTTCCTGGAGCTCCTTCGGGACCCTGAGGTCCTTCCGGTCCAGGATCTCCCACTGCTCCTGCAGGTCCGGGTGGTCCTGGCTTCGAAACAACCTTCTCGACGTATTTGCCTGGGGCTCCTGGGGCTCCATCCTTTCCTGGCTGACCCGGTTCTCCAGCATCTCCAACGGGTCCCGGCAACCCAGGGGTTCCCTGTCCAGATCCAGTGGTTCCAGCAATTCCTGGCTTTCCGTCACTTCCAGCAGGGCCGGGAGGGCCGTCAGGTCCAGGGGCTCCGGGAGCTCCAGCAGGGCACTCAATGCATTTCTTAGGAATGTAGTAGTCACAGGCAGCCTTGACTTGGTAGGTGCCTTCGAGGTCCAATCCCTTGGGGCCAGGAGTTCCGGGGGCTAAAACAATGTATTCATGTTCTAAATGAGAAGAAGCCTACTTCCGGGTTCTCCTGCAGATCCGGGAGGTCCAGGAGGTCCTGGAGGGCAATGAGGCATAGAATCGCATTGGCACCAATCAGGCAGAGGCGCGAATCTAGAAAAAATCTTTTTTTGCATTTATGTTTTTAGATCTTCCAAACAATAACTAAAATACTCAAGCAATCTTCTTGCACGACTAATACCTATTTTCTGTTTCATACATTCAAATTTACACGGTTTAATGCGAACTAAGGCGAGATTAAGCATGTCATAATTGCGACCCCTGCCGTCTCGCAAATACAAAACGGGACGACTGACACCAGTATGGGATCGACGACGCGGCGGAATGTGCTTAGCATGCGACCGTAGGCAGACGTGTTTGCCACAAATAAAGCCACCGACTGTCGGATTAAACAAGCTAAGACCCTATTTCGAGAAAAGGTTGCTGATTAGCTTTTTTTTCTCTCATTCCTACCTCTTCTCCCTCCTTGTGAGTGGATTCTCCTTGGGACGGGATGGAGGACTGTGGCTAATCTGCACATCCATCAGTTCCATCCAGGAATTGTCGGTTTCCGCCTAAACTTCCCAACTGTTCTAATTTCCTCTTTATTTCCCTACCTTGAACTGCTCCACTGCGCTTACAACCTCCAATTGGAGGTCAGCCAATTCCCAATAGAGACGTGGGAGGATGACCAAAGAAGAGAGGAGAGCCATCGAGGCTGCGAGGGAGGCCAGTCCCACGACCAGGGAATGTTCCGTCATTGGAATAGAAGGGGAGGAGGTGATGGTGACAATCGGCAGACGAGGACCTTTTATAGGGCCATGGGAGACATTTGCATACCCGTAAAAAGACGGCGGAGGATGCAAAACCTGCTGGGCGAGGACATTGGAAAAGGGAGGGAGCAGGGAAAAAGCGAGGTCGCGAAGGGTCCAATCAGAAGGCGGAAGGTCAGACGGTGATTGCAATCAACGGAAAATTGAAAACGGAACTGAGACCTTCACTTTTTGACGGAATTCTTGTTCGGGTCAAGATTCACTTTGGAGGTGCTGAAACAATTCGAAAACGAGTTTCAGTCGCCTGATATTTTGAAGAAATTGTTTAGACGGCCTGAAACTTCTATTGAAGTAAGTAGAAAGACATTTTAGGCTTGATTAAAATTATTTCACCCGCTCGGATGCTAAAACAATAATTTCTCTAAAACATGATTTTACAATGTTTCAAACTATACATTTTAACGACTTAAGTTAGAGTGGGCAATGTGATCTTCAAAAAGTACAAAAATTAATTTTGAGAGAAAAAAGAAACTTGCGAATACGTGTATGTGTGTATGTGTCAGCAATTTCCTCGCCGTAGCTCTTCCTCGCCGTAAAAATTGGCATAGGATAAAAAAATTAATTAAGATAACCATTTTCCCAATTATGGTTTTATGTATTTGCGTAGGCAATATTTGCGTGATGTCTGTGAAACATCATATTTATGAGCGATTATATACTTGAATTGGATGCTAATGACAATATTTTACTCCTACGCTGCACTAAATCAAGATCATTTGTCATTTCACAGTACATAGCCTCAAATAGCAGTTGATTGCAGGATTTGCATCGTAAACCCGTAGTAGGAGGCATATAAATACATATATTCTTTTCAAGCGACTCCCTTTCCAGTTTTCACATCCACTCCAAGTAGATTTTTGTTTGAAGCCATCAACTATTTGTTTTCAAGTTATAACATTTAGCCAAAACAATGTGAAATTACAGTTTACGCTGAATTGTTCACCGTCAGAACGCGTGATTATAGTGATTTGGGTAAAGTCTGGCAAAAACAAATCATCGAACCACTGGAAAACACTTTAGAAAGTTGTTTGATTGTATTTGTTCACTTTTTCTCATGTTGATTTCATGTTTGTTAACTATTTCATAATTTGCATTATTAAAAGCACCCTTATTACAAGTGTTTAAAAATTCTGTATTGAAAAACAGGGTCATGTACGGTAGTTTAAAATGTCAACTTTGTCTGTAAAAAACTGTAACAGAAAATATTTCCAAGTCGCTTTTCCGTACAGAAGGGTCTCCTCTGTTTGTGTCTCATTTGCATGCGCCATTGAACCTCCGCCGTAATAGAAGGCAACCGGCCCAATCGACCTTCGAATCGCAACCAACATCGTGCTTTATTTTGGGGACCTTGAGCACGGGTAATTCAAAATTAATGTGTTTTTCTTACTTTCTTTTAAAACACGAAGCGAATAGACATAACTAGAACCTTTACCAAATTTCAAAGGTCCATTTTTAGATGAGTTATTGTAAATATCTTTGCAAATAAAACAGACAAATTTGGATCAAAACAGCTGACTTTTTAATCAATTCTAAAAGGTTCATAAACTAATGTATTTCAATTTTCTCAAGGAATGTGATCCTTCCAAGTAAAAATTATCATTTTTAACGTAAGGTAATGTAAAGCACATTTATATTTTCACAAGAAATGTGACAAACACGGATGTGGCTTTCGCCTTTTTCGGAAAGCCTACGTCGGCGCAGAGTCATGTGCACAAATGAAAAATTCAGTGGGGTCACTCGCACTTTGTTTCATCACGTGAAAACTGAAACATTCCTTTATTTTAGCATTTGAAATTAAATTTGTAGAGTTACCAAAGAGTAAAAACGCGCGTTTTTCCATCACCGCCAAGTGACTTGACAAACCGTGAGCAAAGCTAGCTATGGCCTGCGTTGAAAAAACTATTCTTTCCTAATTTTAAATGTATGTGATTTAATGTCTGTATTACATTATTTGTTTTCTCCAGTTTGTTTTGTAAAGATTACGCTTTCAGAAAATGCTTGGAAACTGTTCTGGAGTGGAGGTTCATCTCCTTGACTTTATGTACAAAACTGGAATGACCTCCCATCCGTGGTACATCTGCGGCCTCTATTCCCTGGAGATTTCTATGCTCATATTTGCAATTATTCTGACTTTTGCTGCACTATTCCTTCTCTTCAAAACTTCCGTCTGGCACAGCAACCTCAATTCTTTGGTCATTTTCATTATTAGCGTTCAAATTCCTGCTCATGTCGGAAGAATGTGTTTCATTTGTTATGAATTCATCTACGGATTGAAAGACGGTAAACGTTTTTTCCAACAAATAATTAGGAAAAAAATAAAGTTTTTCATTTAAAAAATGTGTACTTTAATCATGCTAAAATGTGTATATACTTGTATAAAAATGGGGAAAACAAAAGAAGAACATTTGCATTACAATTTTAAGGAGATTGCAACATCTACCTGATTCTGGCCACATTCTTCCAACTTGTCTACATCCACGTAATCGCCCACTCTATCCTCGGGTGTTGTGTCGAACGACTCCTCGCTCTTTACTACATAGAGGTAAAACAAAATTCTTTTTTGCTAAAGTTTGCTTGAATTTTTCAGGATTACGAAAAGCGTCGAAGACCTTTGATCCCGATAGTTATCATTGTAATAATGATATCTTCTGCAATCCTCTTCTCATATTTGAATATAGTCTCCGCAATGGCAGTTCACCACTTTGCTCTCTATGCCATTTTCTTGGTGATTGCTGAGGCTCTAATTGGGTTATTTATGATTTGGTGGAATAGGAAATTGACGAAAAAATTGGAAGCTTGCCTAAAACCAGACGAGTACACCCTCAGTAAGAGGTTTCAGTTGGTGGAGAATATGAAAGTTCTGCAGGTAAATTAGTTTGAATGCTTTTTCGGTTTTAACGAAAAATAGTATACGTTTGAACAACAGCTGAGTATTAGATGTTTTTCTATTTACAAGTTTCAGCAGTTAAATTTACTGGCCAAAGTAAATTTACTGGCCAAAGTAATGCATCATCAGAAAAACCACCGCCGCCGTGACATTTAAATTCTGTTAAAAACGTCGAAATTTAAACTTTCAGCTGTGCAAAAAACTGCTGGCAGTGGTTGGTGTCCTAATCGTAGTGGTCAGCATTGCTGTGATCCTTCTTGTTTGCGATGACCGGACTCCTTTGGGAATTATGTTCTTCGAAATCACAAAATCCACGTGATTTCCATCTTCTGTTTCCTAAATGTGACTTATTTCAGTTGTCCTTCGGTTGTGATGGTTTCTGCCATTCTGATGACACCTAAATGGAGAGCCATCGTGAAATCTTGGCTGAACATCAGGAAAACGACTGTGGTCCAACCACAAACACTCAACGAAGGAGATCAATATTTTAAAAATCTCGCTTTATCCTGGAACATTTGATTGGTTTAATTTCATTCATTATAAAGCTGCGTTTTTATACATTTTAGTATTTCAATTAAAGAATTAATAAAAAATATTCTCAAAAAATTCTGGTTATTATCGTTTACTTACGTAAGTAAATAGTCAATTTTCATATTTTATGTTTCGCTTTTGTCGCAAATACATTATGTTTTACATTGGATATTGTTTTCTACTCGTGACCAAACACTTGACGAACAAAATTTTAAATTTGCAACAATGTAAACAGAAGGTCAGTTTCGCAAAATTGGAGAAAACGCGAAAACGGCGAAATCCCTAACTTATTCGCGAGAAGAACATTTCACGAAGTGTCTGCGAACAAATTGAAGTTCTGTAAAAGGAAAGTATAATCAATGAAGACAAATCAGATTCGTGAGATCATGAAAATATAGTCTAAGGATTTTCGAGAATCGTTCAAGGTTGACTTTTGCTAATCAAATATTTTACACTGGCCAGTCTTAATTTATGTCAATAATTGTATCAAACGCCATGTGAAACCTCTTTATGCAAGTAAATCAATCAATGAGTCTTAAACTATCGTCTTTAAAAGTGAAAGTGATGAGCAAATAGAAAACCGTGTAAAACCGAAATGGAATAAAACTAACATGGAAAGTGTTTCAGATCGAGGTGGCCGATTGAGGCGGCATATGTCTCATTCGAGGGCCATTGGGAACCGATTCACAGGGCGGGTTTCAGTTTCTGCTAAGGAGCGCCCGTATTCCAGAAAAACGCATTTAAAATTCAGGACTTCTTCAATGCAATAGCCCGCGCCGCCTAATCAACCCGCCCTGCCGATTGAGACAGCGTGGCCATGTGGTCCAGCGGGTAAGGCGTCGGATTCATAAGCTGGAGGTCAGGTGTTCGGTCCCCTTAGGCGTTTTATGTTTTTTTCTTTTGTTTTTTGTTACAATTGTAATGTTTCGAAACTTTTGCGAAGTTGTTCCGAAACGAAAGTTCCTCTGGTAAAACATTCAACAATAACCTTTATGCAACTCATAAAAATACCACAAGTTCTAGCAGCGATGATAAGCATAGAAGAAGCAAAGAAAACACAAATGTTTTACCAGAGGAACTTTCGTTTCGGAACAACTTCGCAAAAGTTTCGAAACATTACACTTGTAACAAAAAACAAAAGAAAAAACATAAAACGCCCAAAGGGACCGAACACCTGACCTCCAGCTTATGAATCCGACGCCTTACCCGCTGGACCACTTGGCCACGCTGTCTCAATCGGCAGGGCGGGTTGATTAGGCGGCGCGGGCTATTGCATTGAAGAAGTCCTGAATTTTAAATGCGTTTTTCTGGAATACGGGCGCTCCTTAGCAGAAACTGAAACCCGCCCTGTGAATCGGTTCCCAATGGCCCTCGAATGAGACATATGCCGCCTCAATCGGCCACCTCGATCTGAAACACTTTCCATGTAAGAGAAGGTCACATATGAATTGGAAAATATCGTCCAAATGTTACAGCAATGAGCAAAGAAGTAATAACGTCGTGATTTTGAACACTTAAGATAAGGTTGTTTAGAAAGACATCTAAACAAAAAACATCGGCCAAAGGCATCAAGAAAGTTTCACTAAAAGAACTGGAACAGCGGAGATCACGAAGAGATCAGTCGACTTCTTCTATGGACCAAGGAAAATGGAGCCAAACCTGAAAAGTGTCATTTCTTGCACTCGGATTTGTAACAATTCAGTTTTAATGGAAGCCGAAGTTCCATTGTTTTCTGATGAAACAGCAAGAATTGAGATCTCACCTCTTTACTCTCCCTGCCTCTCTTTCTTCTCAAGGTCTTTGCCAGTGAAGGCAGGTAGGACCGGGTAGGGGTCGAAGGCCGAGTTGAAAGGCTGAGTCAGCAGCGGCCTGCAACCCAGGGCCGAAAATGCTGAATGGACCTCCATTGAGGTTGAAACAGCCGACGGATTCTCCGGGGCACAGCTGGAGTTATCACCCTGAAAAGTCAGCATGGCTGATAATATAAGTCTTACCTCCTCCCTGATGCCCGATTGCGGAGCAGCGTTAGGGCGGCGATACCTCAGACGGCGGTGGTTCCTTGGAGGTGTGTTGATGTGTCTGTCTCTGGAAAGAATAAATTAATTGCTAAATGTGCAAAAATTTTAACCTGTTTCGGACGCTGGGGAAATCCTTTGGGCACCCCGGGACAGGACACTTGTACCGCATTCCGAATTTCTTCTTGGACTGATGCAAAGCACCTTTGGGCCTAAAAGGCTCTTTCCTATCCTGGTGCATAGCTTCGGCAAAAAACTAAAAAAAAACTGTAAGTTAGTTAGTGGTTCCCTAGAGCAGTATGTTTTAAAAGGACCAACCTTGGAGTTTGTCGTTGTCATCTGCCCAGTCTTCATTGACAGGAAAGAAGAGATAGGGGTAGGAAGAGTAGTCATAGATCTTCTATCCACCGGTCCATGTGTCAAATTGAACACTAAAATTAGCAGTTGTGATTTGCTCTTATGATCTTTCTTACTGGGAGAATCGGAGCTGGAAAGATGTCCAGAATTGACTGCATTCAGACCACTATATCTACACGTCAAAGGAGAAGCCAGCGAAAGATCGGGGAAGGCAGCTTCAGGAATCCGAAAATTCTGAAAAAATGTAGTGGAAAATGTCCGATAAACTGAAATGGGTGTTAACTAAGCTTTTACAAACAGTTTTTTGGCATTTGTGAGCCAATAAGCCACTTACCGAAGCAAATGGGCTAGACGAACTTGTCGAAAAAGGAGAGGCATCTGTCGGCGTCACTGACATAAGAGCATCTGAAAATTGGCATATGTTTTCTTTTGTTTCCGATGCTTACTGTATGTGGGGTTGAAAAGTGTACCGGCGTTGAAGGAGGAGCCACAGAAATTGGGAGAGAAAGAGCCAAGAGGAGTCTAAAAATCAGATTATATGCTGAAACAAGTGAAAAAAAAGTGATTTTAATTGTTTTGATATTGATTTGTTTTATGCTACTTAAAATTGAATGCGGTATTCTTTATTTATTAACTATATTGCAACTTTTCTAAACTAACTGGGATTTTCTAATCAGTTTAAAGTTTCAGTTTCAGGAGAGAGCTAATGCAAAATGCACAACTAAATATACACTACTTACCGTAGTTGATTGGGCTTCATTGAATGGAAAAAATGATGGAAGTGGCAGTTCCGAAACAACAGGCTGTGGCGAGATCGAGTTCTAAAGCGAAGGTCTCATAAAATATTGAATCAGCCAAGGATTACAAAAGCAAAGATCACCTGGTTTGCAGGAGTGGCAACAGAAAACTTCTCCGCAAGTTCATGGAAGAGGTCGAGCAGATGCCGATCGGACATCCTCTGCAGTCGGAATAATTTTTAACAAAATACTAAAGATTTCCTTTCGAAATGAATTTAGTCATGCCCACATATTCACTAAAAATTCTGATGGTTAAACGACAAATTCAGTGGAGGTTAGATATGGTGGCAATTGAGAAGAAAGTATCGATGCACGAAAAAAAATAAGGGAAGTTTGTTGTTAGTTTGTTGAAAGGTGTGTAGTTCACCATATAACTAAAGTGCAATACTATTTTTCTAGGTAGGCATTTCAAGCTTTTACAAAACGATCTTACAACATTAACTATAGGCGTAACTATCCCATAGGTTCAAGTGTGGACGCTTTTATTAAATCTGGTTAAGAAAAGAAGAGGGAATAAAGAGGGGAGGCGTAGTTTTAAGAGGAACGAGTGATCACAGGCTAATCAATTGGTTGTTGCAAGTGCACACTGTCGGCGCACAGCTGGCGGCAACTGAAAATCTGGCCACCTGTGTATGGGCTGTCTGGGGCCGACGCCCTAAAATGACTGCACTTTGTGGATGAGTTATGGCATCAAAAGATGTAACAATTCGTTCTGCGATTAGAAGGCACCGTTGCTTGAGATTACCTACAGAATAATAAATCCCGTAGGAGGTTAATCAACAATTGCCTTATCGTTAGAATTTGATTTGAGTTAGCGTTGTTAGCCCTTCAGGCAGTGTTCCAAAATCACATTTGAAAGCAAACCTTTAGAAGGGGATGTTTTTGGAAGAAGGAGAGGTCAGAAGACCACAGAGTTTTATTGATTCTCATACTACATTTGTTCAAGGGTGGATGAAGCGAGGGCTTTGGATTTTTGTGTGAGCGACCCGGCCCGGAGGCACCCATGCAAGAGGTTCGATAGAAGCTTTTGTTATGAAGACAGTGAATGCGTGTTTGCGGTAAACGGACTCTTTCCGGATAGTTTATGCAGACACTGTCGGCGCGTCCGCTGGCAAGAAATATGGCCAGCTGTTAATGGGGCTGTCTGGTATGGCACCCACCCTAAAATGACGAAACACTGCGGATGGGCGACGGAACCCCGTCGCCCATCCGTAGAGTGTTGTCGTCAGAAGCATCATTTTCTTGTGAGAATCATAAACACATTTAGTTACTGCCCATGCCTTCAGCAACACCAATGTCGATGAATTAACACGTTGGGTCAATATTTAAAATACTCAGTTGTCTTCAGGATCACAGGATAATTGGGAAAAACAGTATATAGGCAGCTATCCACAAGCAGGCTAATACTTTGATTGCGGTAAAGGTCATTTACATGCACTGGAGAAACAGATTAACAAATGGTTTATTTTCAACAAGGCTGGAAGATCAATTCCTTGAACTCTTGGCTAGAACTTCTTCTGGATCATGTAAAACCCGGTGTCTCCTGGCTGCTGAAACCATGTATTATGTTTAAAGTCTAGCAGTATGTTTCGAAGTTGAGTTGACCGAAATCAATTGAAAATGGATGGGTCATTTTTATACAGCTCACATTGTTTGACTGTTTAAAGCAACAAATCAAATGAAAAATTGTGCATTAACCATTGTTTTAGTTATTGAGAATATATTTCAGGACATATCAAAGTGATAAGAAAAAAACTTACAAAAGCAGTCACCCAGTAGTTTCCATGGAACGGGAGATCCTCAAAGAGGTACTGGGGCAGATTCCAGGGGAACTGCGGTCTCAGGTTTTGTGCCATCCTCTCAAACAGATTGTCCTAAACATCTCATGTGAATGAACAATGAAATGAATGTTTGTAATTCAAAAAAGACAAAACAAAAACAGGTTTCAACCAATTGCAAAATTATAAGGCAGACGGCAAGGTACAGGCTTTTAGTTTTTGCGTAATATGGATTTCTAATAGTTAAGGCACAAAAGTGCTGCCTTCTGCGAACAGCTTCCATAAATGCCTGAGACCTTCGGATTGAAATTAAAAGTATCATTATGACCCACTTTCTGTAATCCACGTCCACCCATCATCTTCTCGTACTCCTTCATCATTTTGTCCAGATTGTTTCTCATCTAAATGCATCAATAAATAAAGCATATTATACATATGTTTGGTTAAAACGTTTTTATGATTTGTTAGTGTAAAAATATCTCACCTGGGGAATATCGAATCGAGGTATCTTCTGATGAACACCATAGGGAGTCTGCTCCAAATGTCTCTTTCGATTTTCCATCTCTGACGAAACGAAATTAGTTATTTTAACAAAGTCAAATAAAATGAAGTAAACACACATGGATCAAAATGCCAGGAAGAAATAATGCGAAGCAGAACGATCCAACAGTCTTTGCGGTTTAAACAACCATGGTTGTTTCTGTATTGATATGCGCTCTGTGCACAGCGGAGAAGAGCCTTTTTCCGCTGAAGAGACGCAGAAGCAGAGTTGTTTTGGCGGGAGATTCAAACGTTCGATCGGTGGATGGCCGGCTGGTTGAAAGGGCGGCTGGCACAAATCTGAGCGGAAGGCGTGCGTCATTCAGAGAATCGGCGGGAAAAAATCTCACGGAATAATCATCTTTTGTCCTTGACAAATGATCTCAATAGTGCATCTCAAGGAATATTGTCTGTCTTAAGCAATCATAAAAGTTTATTCAAGTATGTGAGAAACGACGATTGATGTTCTAAAGCTCTCAGTGATTGCAAACAGGCTGGATGGCTCTTGGTGGCAGAAGTTGAAAATCTGAAAACGAAAAATCAGCTTTTATTCATTTCCTTTGAAAGATGGAATCGTTAAAATCTTCCTCAAATTCACATCTCGCGTTTTACTAAGTCATTGCGGAGAGTTACTCTTTCCATCCAATGCTTACTATTTCTACATTCAAACATTGGTCAATTCGCTACGCCAACAGTTGTATCCTCTTTTAGCTGAAAAAAAGAATAGCATACCTTGTGTTGTTGTTATTCAACTGTTGTTATTACTGTTGATTTCTCCCAAAGCAGTAGGGCCCGTCATCGTGGCGATGAACTTGGCGATGTTTTTATTCAAACGGTCCAAAGACTTTTCTTCCTGTAAAGTCGATTTAACTGTCTTTACGCATTTTCCAAGCTGAACCTTTGACGAATTAAGAGCCAATCCCTGGTGTTTTTTCTTGATGTGAAGCTTCCTGAAAATAAATAAAGATTTACAGACATGATAAGATCGATGGAGTGTCAAATACTAAAGATTTAAAATTTTGACTTTACTTACAAGGACTTTGCCCTACAGTAGACAGCTTTGCATCCAGGCACCACACGGTACTTTTCATTCATGTGCTGGGCCCGAATGTGCTCGATGAGATCCCCCTTGTACACATAGTCCTTGGGGCACAGGCAGCATCCGAAACGAAGCATCTTGTCTACAAAATAATGCAAAAAAAACTTTGGACCGTTTGTAAAAACAAATATTTGTCAAAATTTGACAAAAATAAATTTTAAAAAATATTATTGTTACAACAGAACAAAATTTAAAAAAACTTACACAACTGGATTTTACTGTTGGGCTAATCAACTTTTTAAATTCACATTCTTTCTTCTAGCTACAAAATATATTTTGGGTGAGATTGAGATTTAGTGGAAGGAAACATGAAGAAATCCTTTAAGGAAATGATGTCTTGAACAGCTGTAAAGGGCATTTTGTAGAGGGCGCCCTTTCACAGAAGGCGGAACAACGAGGAAGGGACGCAGAGACACTCACTGTCTGCGCGACGGCTGGGAGGAATAGTGCCAGCTGTTTATGGGGTGGCTGTAGGGCCCTCCGATCAGCCCGACTGCTGCCCCTGTCAATTCCTCTTTAGACTGTAGTTGTCAAGGTCATTTGCATACATACTTGAGAAACAGATTAACAAGAGGTTTATTTTCAACAAGGGTGAAAGGATATTTTCAACAATTGTCGCAAGGAGTCGTCGTTCTCAGTCCAACTTCTCGGTAGCGCTCTTCTGAGAAAAAAAACTAATTTAACAAAGCTTTAACAACAAAACAACAAAATTTAACATCTTGACTGAGTTTATCTAAGAATTTAAGCCAATTTGTCTTTGTGGAATACATTTTTAAATGCTCTAAATTTGTCACATATAGCAGAGTTTGTCTATTTAAATAAAAGTTGTAGAACATACGTCTTTCTCCTCCGGAATAGCCCCGTCGCTGCTTTGATCAGCAGTGGCCGCCTGCTTCTCCTGACCTCCTTCCTCAGGGCGCTGGTCGAGCTAAAGAGAACAAATGGGAAAGTGAAAGTGGAATGCAGAGTGTAACTGGAAGAGGTGGAAATATGAGCCAATGATTTGTTTTGTTAGAGAGGTTTTTATCCGGTTGACTTGTACAAATAGAATAAGTACACCGAATTCAACATTATTAGCATTGGAACGAAATTTCGCGTATGTTTATGCAATAACATAAGATCGCGGTCCTCAGCCACTTGTCTTGATCAAATTCTTAGAAGTTTATTGCTAACAGTTTGAGTTTCACATTACAAAGATTCTCACGCTTATTGGCATATTTTAGACAATGAAAATGCAAGTATAGTCACCAGTTCCCTTAAATTTTGTCTTTCAGAGTATGGATTGTGAAAAGAGAAACTCCACATATGAAGTGAATTGGAGGGCGAGTGAAATACTCACCTTGAGCATGGGAGGCTTGAGTGGCTTGTTCTTCTTTTGGTACTTGATGGTTTCTATCTAAAACATGAAACCGTTAAAATGACCTAACATTTTGCTTACCTGTTCGCACTTGGCGCAATTGCAGCGCCCAAACTTGGAAGAAGGCCCGTCAGTGTCGTCGCCAGCCTTGCGCTTATTCATATCCTTCCTGAAACAATCGATGTTACTTTTTCCAGGTTTTTATTTTTGTGAATAAGTAAACGTATGCGTAATAAAGACTTTGCGTGAAAACAAGGAGCTATCTGCCACATCTAGTCGCAATCGATTGGATAAAGGAGGCGTGGTCAGCTGACAGTTACGTCTCGATGGATACTCAGAAAGGGAAACAAAGAGAAAGTGGCAGCCGAAGGGGCGCAGAAGGTTGCCCAGCTTTGAATGGAAACTCAAATTGTCGGCCGTGGATGGCCGGCCGGCTGGCCTGTAAAAGTCACCGGATGGCAGAAGTGCGAGCGGAAGGCGTGACTCATTCAGCGATGGATATCGGAGACACAGAATTGTTTGTCTGGGACAAATGATCTCAAAAGTGTATCTCGCCCCTGGGATTATCTTAAAATTGAGCATACACGAGTGGAAACATTTATTTAATTGACGTTAAGTGTTGTTGCAAGTTGAACACCTTACAAAACGTTATGACCAAAACTGATTGAAACAGCCTGTTTTGATTAATACGAAAGGCACATTGGAATAGAGGATAACGGTATGAAACACTTATGGAGCTGTGTAGAACACCGGAAATCGAAGAGACTGAAACCTGAGTTGTTGTCGAAGCTGCACAAGTAGAACATCCTAAAAAGCCAAAATCTCAACATTACTTTCTTTTAGCTCTGATTACCAATTCATTAAAATGTTTCAGTGTCACAGGCAATTCAACATCATATTGCCTTCAAAAGACAAAATGTTTTATGCTGTCCGTGTCAATAACTTTAAAAAGCCAACAACTGGCGTACCTGATTAATCCTGACGGCTGGCGTCCCCGTTGTGGTGGATGACCTCTCCCTCTGACGGGGAACCCGTCATGGTGACGATAAAATTTGCGAGTTCCCGGTTGAGGAGGTCCATTCTCTTATTCTCTTCAAGCGTAGCCGGAGCGTAAATTCGGCCGTTCTGGAAAGTCAGCTTTGCTACCGTATTCTGTCTATTTACATCGATCATCCTCCCAGAAGATTGACAGGGGTCTTCGTACAAGAGCACTTGGTGATTCGTTTTCTCCGAGTGCCTCTTCCTAAACAGAGGATTGCGCGATTTCTTTTGCAACATCTCATCCAATTATATCTGGCTTTACTTACTGGAGTCTTGGATGGGAGAATATCTTTCGGCAGCCGGCCACCGTGTACATGTAAGCCTCGTTCATGTGAACCTTGCGAGTGTGCACTACCAAGGTGTTCTTGTGGGCAAAATGCTTCTGGCACAGGCCGCACCGGAAACGATCGATTGTCTTTTTTGCCATGCAAACAGTCGAATTCTGCAAAAGAAAGTTAGTCACTACCACAGTTTATCGGGATGTTGTTAAAAACTAGAAATTCCTTCTACTCACAATAAGCGAAACACCAATAGTGATGACTATATGTCATCAATCTTTTTTATAGGAAAATGCTAGTTTGAGGCATCAGCAACTGTTTAGTAAATTGAACTGCAGTGATCCTAAATATTCAGGCAATGGAGTTTTCAAAAAAGAGTATTGATCGATTTAAAAAGATATTGCTAAGTTCAAAGTTTGTTTTTGTGTGATGTTGTTTTAAAAAATAAAGATCACCTTCGGAGAAACTGCATAAGTGTACATATTGCTGTGAATTGACGGTCGACAAACCAAATGTGCTTGACGATTCCGAAAGCTGACCCATGAGATAGGCTGCAGTATGTTCATACGCTAGAAGCCCTCCCAACCCGAACAGGGAGGGAGTACCCAAGAGGAGGGGCGAGTAGGGCCCAAGGGTGGCCTGAAATTGCTTCAACTAACATTTAATCCTATGTGTTGCTTGAATTATCAATTTCATATATGTCACATAATTAACAGTGGATTTTCAAATAAATACTCGAATAATTTCTACTTCTGTCCATCCAAATATATACGTGGATATGTCTGCATGCAATTAATTATATTACTGCCAATTCCTATTTTCCATATTAAATAATTCATTTTAGCTAGGATTTTTCAAACTCATGTCATTCATTGTTAAAGTTTAGAACAAATGATTTGCTTTTTCAAACACTCAATGAACTTTTGACCACTAGAATACCAGTGGCTTGTTTGAACGCGTACCTGGGAAAATGGATTCCAGCTATTGTAGATCTGAGCTGAAGAAATCACAGGAGGCACCGCAGACTGGCATCCCATGGTTGTTGACAGCGGAAATTGATTCTGAAACACACTTTCAACTAGTTCTTAAACCAAAGCAAAAAAACCCAAAGCTTGCTGGAAAGACTAATGGACTCGTTTCTTCAGAGAACTTCCTGTAGAGTCCAGCAACGATCTCAACTAACGATTTATTGTTCGACATTTCTGAAAGCTATACAGTTCAATCTATACGGAATCCGAATTGTGTTCCTAGAAGACTTTCAACGGGGTTTGTTTAAAGGTCTGATGTAAAGGGCAGTCCATCGAGGGTGCCCTTTAAGCGAGAGAGGGAATGACACAGAGAGGCACGGAGGGTCACTGTTCATGCGGCCGTCGAAAGAAGTCTTCCCAGCGGTTTACGCACGTGCGAAACATGACTAAACTGGAACATTGCAGCTGGTGCTGTGCTTGAAACAAATTCAGTCCTACAATTGCCGCGATGATAAACAAAGTAAGAGTGGCTGTGATCAACACCCGCACATACAGTTGTTTAGCCAAATACGTACCGTTGTCATTTGGTAAACACGTGAATGTTAATTCGGTCTTGTAAGACAACGCACTTGGCACACATCCTTACCTCTCCGCAGTTGGAACATCTGGTCCTTTTGGGAGGGGGGCTTCCAACGTCCTCCTCACTGTCCTTACGCATTCTCAAGTCCATATACCTGAAGAAATGCATTATGACTTCTACAGAAATTCTAAGCTAAGACAAAGTAAATCTCAAAGAATATAGACTTTTGAAAGAGAAAAGGATGAGCTATTGACAAGATCTTTTGCCAATCGAATGGACCAACTGGGGCAGATGAAGAGACGCAGACCACGAGACGGTGGCCGAAAGAAATTCTCGGCGGAGGATGACCAACGGGAGGAATTGTCCACAGACTGACACAGCCCCCGACAGCAGTGAATCAGCGATGAATATTCTCTGGGAGAAAGGATGACAAAACCTCTAATGGGGAAGGGTCAACAGGGTTGGGAAAACAGCTGAAATCATCTGAGAGTATGTGAAAACACTGAAGCAAGAACAAAGGCTAAACATGGATACATGATTGAAGATTCATTAGAAACTGAAATGTTTGCTGTTCAGTGATCGATAAATACCATTATATCTACATTAATAATAATATTTTTGCAGTGGAAAGAGCAAATTGAACACGTATCGGGGAAAATCCCACATGTTCCCAGAATCTAATACCACTTTCCCATTGTTCACATAATCTACAAATTTTATAAACAGTTTTATATGTGTTGTTAGAAGTCCATTTATTATAACTAAGACAAGTACATTTAAAAAAACATTCATTGAATTGTCACCGTACTCGAATGTTCACCAACTGATCTAAGGATTGTGATAACTTTTGTTGTGGAAAAACACTGATACCCCCATTTGAGCTACTTCACAAACAACTGTCTCGTTTGATGTTGGTCGCAACAATGGAGAAACCAACAACGTCAGAAAAAATGCCGCGATCTCTAATCGGTTCAAAAAATCGGGAGGGAAACACCGCACGTACAATTCTAAGCTGATCAACATAGATCATATAGAGGTCAACTGCATTTCTATTATTGATTCATGTACTTTCCGGAAAGCAATATTAACGATACTTTATTTCTATTAAATAGAATTGGAATATTATTTATTAACGTTTTATTTCCAGTGCCTATCTATATTTCCTAAAAACATTACATTTGACCTTTGCTCCGTTATTGTTTCAGCAGGGGTGCATAACCCCAACTTCAAAAGAAAAAAAAACTTTTGAAACCTGTGCTTCCAGACACCCAATTGTGTTGTTCCCTACAATGGTTTCATTGTCCCAAATGCGGCATTCGAATGAGTCACGCATTCCTGGACGTGCCGTTCTTCAAAATCGCCTTTTAGCGACTGGTTCGTTGATTTCCAAACGGTTCCGCATACAGTTTGAGCCCCATTAGCATAAGCTCTTTTTGGATAATCTTCCGAATTTTTTTGGGGAATAGCCCTTAAAAGGTAAGAATTAGCATTCTGTGCACGCTTCATAGAAAGATGTCATGGTGAGTGTGTGTCAGGTCCTGTTCACAGAGGGTTTACCTTTTCCAAATAATTTGAAACGCTGAATTCCAATTGTTAAAAAAAACTAAAACGTTCGTCAATAGTAAAATTATAAATCTTCTCAAAAACTTATAAACTGTTGTAAACCCAAAGTTTTAAGGTTGAAACAAGCTATTCTACAGTCTTCAATTATTATGCGTGGTGTAAAATTTGAAATATTGTCATGCGACGATACAAGTGTTGAAATGTTTGCATTAAAATTGAACAACTAGAAATCTTTTTTCAATATCTATCGTCAGTCAATAAAATGTCCGAACTATTGTGATCCTGAAATTTTGTCTTTCTCTTAAAGTTGAAACATTCGAGAATCATTTAGTCCACTTTGTATATTTTCTGCTGTTTTCTATTTTCCCTCGCTTTGCTATATTTTTGTTGCTGAACATCTGTCGCCAGACATAAAATCGGCCGCAAAAAGTTATTGATTGTCTATTAAGAATGCGCTGTTCTATGAATAATGCAGCTAAAAGCTGAAATACACTCTTTGCGAAATTGTGAACCACTGAAATTTCTCTAAAGATTATGCATTTCCATTATTATTGACTTTTTGGGACCATTCTTCCTAAAGTAATGTTTAATATTTTCATTGAAACAAACTGCGGACTACAACCTGATCCTTGGTTTCTCCTTTAGTAAAAATTAGCCTTTCCCCTGTCTGCCTATAAAACAGGCCCCTGCGTTGTAAGACCGTCCGTCCACAGACCACCAAGATCAGGTCGATCTGTGGCTTGCGATCATCGGAACACGTCATCCGCCTACGAGAACCCCGTGATTCATTTTGAAAGAAACAATGAATTCGCCAAACTAATCGTGAAATGGCGCTGAACGGTCGATTATCACCATTTAAAGCCACACGATCCATTCTCAGCTTAGCTGATTTTCTCTGTAACTGTCTTTTAAAATTTCATGTTTTCCTTAAAAGCCTTTCGACAGAAATACTTATTATATTTTTAGTTATTAGTTATTTCGAAAAAAGGCATACTATGATGTAGACGATCTCAATTCCCATTTATAGTTCCATTTTGCAGTTTTTTGAAACATTTTTCAGTTTTTGAATTAAAAAGCTGAAAATTTCTAAATGCTGCATTAATTATAGTTAGCGTAGTTTATATTTAAAAGAGTATATAAAAAGCGGAGTACACGACTTTTGCATTTATAAATTTGTGTTTTGAGGTTTCACTGGGGTATCGCATTTTAGTACATCTAAAATAATTCCTGAAACAGTGAGATGAAAAAACCACCAAAAACTAAAACTGTCTTTTTTTTAAATCAGTCGCTAAATCATCTATTTGTTAAAATTCTATTTCTTTATTTAAAATTTCATTAAATATTGGTTTTTATTTGTCTGAACTCTCTTTTTAGTATGCCAAAGCAGCAGCCTCTTCGGCTGGAGTTCTACATTGCAACTTCCTATTGTTTCGTTCAGAACTTTTCAAACGGAATTCTCATTAATTCCTTATGGCCTTATTTGAAAGTGGTGGGTTTTACATACTTTATTTAATTACAAAACACATAAAATTTTCAGTTAGACCCATTGATGACGGAATCTTTCTTTGGTATCGTCGTTGGGGCAGCTAGTATATCTGGTCTTTTATCAAGCATTGTTTGTGGAATTATCGCCACAAAATACAGAGATGTGAGTTTTTAAGCCTAGTGTTTCATACGAATAATAAATACAATAAGTAGAACATTTGAACTGCACAACATTTGAACGGTACAATTTGAATTTACTAGACAGCTATTTTGATGTTGAACATCACACATTACATCATTTTTACATTGCAATAATCAAACTATGCAAAACAGCCAAAGACTTTGTTTGTAGTATTGTACTATTCCACTTTCAGATCAGAATCCCCCTGTCGACCGGAGTGGTTCTGATGATCCTGGGAAACCTAGTCTATTTCAATTTGCATTTGTTCTCTGGAAATATTCGTTATTATGCCATGTTTTCTAGGCTTTTATCAGGAATGAGTGCTGGTAATTTGAAATTAGCGTTGCTTAAAAAATGAGTTTTAGGTAATTCCTGTCTGATCAACACGTTTGTTGCATTGACAGCATCCAGAAGTCAATTATCGAGAGCGATTGCATTGACATCTTGTGGAACAACCATGGGGATTTTATTGGGACCTGGTAGGTATTTTTTAAATAAATTTTTAGCGTAAAAATTATTTTTTTAAATATAATAATTTGTTGATAATATTTTTATATTTAAAAAAAGCAAAAATTAGAAAAGAATTGATTTTGATGTTTCCACCAAGAGTTACGTCGCATAAAAATGATAAGTTACATGTTTGTTATCCTTGTTAATTCAGCGTCGGAAATTTTATTTAAAAAGTTAACCTTAAATTACATTAGTGTTTTGGCTATGTTTCAATACTTTAAAAGTTTCCTATTGGTGTTGGTGAGTTTATAAAAAAAGTCATTTTCCTCTAAATTTTGTATTGAAAATGATTTTTCACTGATTTGGAAAACTGAGTTATTTTTACAACAAAATGAGTATTCTTGTAGACTGAAGTGATTCCATTCATTTTGGCTGAAACTTTGCGATTTCTTTAATATTTTGCATTATTTCTTAATAGTTATTGTGCACAGTTAGTAAGTTGTTGATTTTCAAATGTTATTTCAAACTGAAATTCACACTATTGTAAGCATTAATAAAAACTAAAAATCTAAATTATTCATGTTTTATTCCATTTAAAATAGTTTCTCTATAGATTATGTTTTATTTCCAGCCTTCCAAAACGTGTTCACCGCCCTCGGCTACCCTGGAATTACCATCCTCAGCATGGATATCAATCAATACAACGCCCCTGCTTTGGCCGCAGTTTCCATGAATGTCTTCGGTCTTTTTGTAGTTTCTTTCTTGAAACCACCGCATGAACACGGAGAGTTCATTGAAGACGAGGTGATTGATATGTAAGAAATATTTTAATGCAAGAGTTTAAGGAAAATGAAAAACCGACAAAGAAAGACCAAATAAACGAAATGTTCCGAGTTTTCGGCTGGCGAGGAATTCCACTCTGCTTGGCCACGAGATTCGTTCAAATGTCCGTTTTGAGCATGATGGATACGTGAGTTTTTTTAAATTCATTTAAAAAAATTAAATGTTTACAGGATCGGTTCCTCCTACACAATGTTCCTATTCGATTGGAACAATTCCAAAGCCTTGTTGTATGGATCCCGTCATTCCCTGGTTGTTGGAATTGTAGCTCTCTCGTTTCAAGTGGTTTATACACTTTTCCCCCAAATCCGCTGGTAATTGTTTCTTCCTTGATTAAACAAATAGAGAAATTAAGGAAAAAGTACGGCTGGGCCTGTGCTTTCTCCCTCTTTTCCTTTGCTGCCTATTTCTTTATTTCGTTTCCTTGGAGCTTTATTGGCGACGGGCAGAAAGGTAGGTTTAGATTCTTGTTCTTCCACAAATTATATAATTATTAAAGTGGGGGCAATATGCTGACAATTACTACGTTTGTTTTTAATTTACATTTTTAAACCGTGGAGCTTGTGATATTTCATATTACATTTGTTTTAAATAAAAATATAGCGTGAAGGGTATTTAACCGAAGTAGAAAGAAAGGTGCTTTCCATAAAATCATTGTAATTTGGGAACTTTTGAACTGCCATGTTTTTAAAATAGAATTTCACGACCGAAAAATTGTGTCTACATATAAATATCATCTAACTATTTCCAACATGATGAAAGCATTTAAACAACAGAAGTAATCAAACTTTAAAAAATGAAAAAAAATAAAACACACAGACTCCTAAATTTGCCTCCACAAAAATATGAATACAGAACAAATAAGCACTTGCAAAATTTAAATTTATTAATTTTTATTTACATTACAATTTTAACTGATTAATTAAAAAGGTTTACTGAATAAAAGAATAGATTATACTACTGTTGAATTTATATTATAGAAAAGTGCCTTTTGATTATTGAAAGCGAATTGCTTTCCAACTACTTTTGCAACGGATGAAACATTGGAGCCAACGAAAATCGTTTATAAAAACAAGATTTTACTTTTAAATATTAAAATACTCCATTTAGACTCCTCTGATTGTTTGAATTCCACTCACTCCTGGTGTCTTTCTTCTTCTCGCGTTTCCCTCATCCGTTTCTACCTGCCCTACTACTTCTTCGTCACAATTGCCATAAACGTTCTTTCCATCTCAAACTCCGTCTGTCTCACCCAGTTCGCAGGAAGGACTTACCAGGTTATTTAATATTTAACATTTCAAAATGTCTGTTATTTCAGGGTATAGCTCAAGGATTACAACAGGTCTCCTCCTACTCGGGTAGTTTCACAGCTTCTCTGGTCATTGCGTAAGTCTTGGTTTTCTAGATGATTTTAAGTGGAGTTCAGAAATTCCTACATGGCATTTGGTCCTTCTGCCGTTTGGATGATAGAATGGGGAACTACCGTATTTCTAGCTACGATTTGGATAGTTTGTTTAGTTGGATGTTCCAAAAGAAAGAAGATTTGTGGGATTATGAACAAGTTCTTCAGAGGAAGAGTTTCGCCGACTGCACTTAAGAGATATGACTCCAGTTGTGATCTTTCATTCTAAAGGTGCTAAATAATTGATTATTTGAAAGTCGCTAGACAAATACTTATCTTCTTAAAATTTTCAGTAGAAACTTGTAACTGTTGACAACGCAAAATGCAGAATATGTGTTGATCTAAAACTAGGCCAATTCCAATGAGTTAATCATTTCTAACAACGTTAAAACTTTTTGAATTTTCAATGTTTCTGTGAAGAATTAAGGTTTTAAACCTTTACATAGACTCTCACCATAAGTTCCCTTTCTGTGTTTTAGACGTAAGTCCCCTGAAGACATAAAAGCGGTATTGTATTGTGTCTAAAAAGCAGAAAGGGGACATATGTTTAGACATAAGGCTTTCTAATTTTTTCGGGTTTTTCATTAACCTGTTTCGGAGTTCATCGCTACCAATTTATTTTAAACATCAAAATGAACAAGAAAGTGTTAATTTTTCTAAAATGTCGGGGAAAAATGCAAAATTAAAGAATTAGTAAAATTCTAATCTTAAAGCCGTGAAATGCTTCAAGCTTTAAAACCCAGATAATGTAACTTCAGATTTCTTTAAATTGCTATTTCCGATAGAGCAAAACAAACGAAGGATCAAAAGACGAGCAACTCAGCTTGTTGAACTTATGCTCACGATTTCAGTGTTTAACTCATAGTTTTATCTATTGACGTTTTACATTTTGACGTTACTTTGTTTTCCTAATTTTAAAATTAAAATTATTACCTAATGTTAATGTTGCCGTTCCTACCTAACGATAAAATAGCTTTATCCCCTGCGTTTGTTTTGTGATTTTTATTTATATCTTTACATAAAAACTCGTAGAATTAATTTCGAATTACACAAGAATCGGCTTCGGTGTTTCGCATCTGAACAAGGCTGGGGATGGACTCTCCCCTCTCTTCATCGATCCATTTTTCGTCAGCGAAGACATGTCCAAGTTGGTCTTTCTGGAAATAAAAACTTAGCATGTAAACTTGAAACAATAAAAGCGTGATAAAACTCTCTAGCTAATTGAAAACCTCTAACTTTTTTAACACCATGCTGTATTTTGTCAAAAGCAATCATGCAAAGTGTTAGCTACATGCAAATGGTTTGGCAAAGTGAAAATAACTACCGTAATTGACTACCGTATACCTTAAACAATTACCATAATCCAGCGAATCTCGCACGGCTTGGCTCTTCGGGGGAGCCTCGCTGAATTTTCACAATTTTGGGTAGTCAAATGTTTCGTTAACGAATTAAGATTTTAATTGTTTCAAAGTGATAATCTGCTCGAAAATTCCCAAAACACGAAATAACAGATTAGTATTGAAGGGTAATAGATTAGTTGAAGTTAAAAGAAAAAGGAATTGTGAACTTGTAAGTTTTACTGCTTAAAAAACTTTTTTAAAAATTTTATTCATTTACATTTTTACGTTTGGTGTTTACCCAATGATTTTAAATGTTGTTTATTTCAACATTTTATTAGAGGACTAGGGCATGCTCAATTTATGAGTTTCATTGCACTCCCAGTCTTCAAAAAAACCTGAACAGAAACAGAAAAGCCCAATAATTACGCAAAATGGCAATACGAAAATTTTTAATAAAATTACCATTTTCGAGCAAATCAATTAAGAAATTATACTTACATTTGTTTTTATCTACTTTTGCAAGATGTTTGTTATAAAGTTTAAAAATATTGTTAACAGCCGGTTAAATGTTTCACAAAAGAATTTTTCTCTTTTTCAGGCGTAATTCGGCCCAGACACCAATAAATTCAATTATTCTGAATGTGCAGTACAATTTGCCAAAACTATATTGATTTGCTCAATTTTGAGAGGAAGAAAAAGTTTCCCAAAAGTTTTAATAACAACAGTCAGACTAAAAAATTTCAGACTTCAAAAATTACTCTTACATTCATTTCTAAAATGTTTGTTTGTTCAACGCTTCATTGTCGGATTGGGTTTTTTTAAGGTGTTTTTTCTTTTTTCTTTTTTCTTTTCTTTTATTCTCCTCGTGTTGACAAAAAATTGTTCTAAATGCAATAGGCTTACATTCAATTTTCGAAAAAAAAATAACGTTTCTATATGCGACTTTGTGAATCCAGAAGATGGAAAACTGTTTTTCTTTGAAACTATTCGGTTTTTTTAAACTTCATAAATAATTGTATATATGTACAATAGAAAATTTTTCACCTGAATGAAATTGCAAATTTTGGTGGTTCAATGTTTTATCGGAAAATTAAGTTTTTTCAATACTTTACGGTATCAGTGGTCTTCGCCTCCTGTCAAAAACTGTAAACATTAGTGAACTTACATGTTTCTACAATTAATATTCTAATTTCAAGTTTCATTTTGTTTTATTCGAATCGCATCAGATGTTGCTTTAAATTGTAATAATATAGTTTTTTATAAAGTGTTTAGCAAATATAACTACTTAAATATAGTTTTTGCCTATCCTAGTTTTTGGAAAAAGCGAATTTGTGCCATAAAAACAGTGATTATTACATGCAATAACAAAAAAAAATCCTTTTGCGCAAAAAGCATTTTTCAAGGTGATCGCTTTGAAAAAAGGGAGTAATCTGTTATCCTTGGAAATTGTTATTTTCAGCATTTGTGAAAGCAACCTTTCCCTTGCACCCTTTGTATATACAATTATTTATGAAGTTTAAAAAACCGAATCGTTTCAAAGAGCATTTGTGAAAGCAACCTTTCTATCAAAGTTTGATTTAGAAGGCATCAAAGCACCATATTCACTACCCGTAAGATTGAAGATAACGAAAATATGCAAAAACTGACGTCCAAAGGTTTCCCTGTTGTCTCTCGTGCCATCTGGGAAATATCCTCCTCGTCCATTTTTCTCCCAATATTGTTCTGCAGAAGGCTCTTCGAAATTTAACCGACAGAATATTGTAAAGGATTGGATTACAGGCGGAATTCGAATAGTAGCAGTAGCCTGAAAAAAGAGAAAGTATTTTTAAATCGTGTCCTTATTTATTTCTTTATTTGTGTTGCACAAACTTTTCTGATTAAAGATGTGATTGAAAGAACAAAAACATTTGACTTACCAGATATGTAAAATACACACGTGAAGACGAATTGAACGGCGGGGGAAACATTTCCCTGTTGGTAGGTCATGAAAAGGGACAGAAGACGTTGGAGATGGAAGGGAAGCCAGCAGAGGAAGAAAGTCACCACCACAGACACTGAAACGATTTTGTTTTAGAAGTAGTTCCTTGCCTTTGTCATTATTTTGTGAATTTAAGTTAGTCTTATGCAATTTACGTCACCTCATGTATTATAAAACTTGTACCCCTTTCAAAGATAATCTACTTTGACATTATTTAAAAGTTCAAGTAGGACTCATATTTTTTATGATTATTTCCATCGCCCGTTATTTTTCTGTTTTCCAAGGGGATTTAAAAAAATGTATTATTGGTATTTTTTAAACATATGTATCAAACTTTTTAAAAAGTGTAAATGTTTTATAAAAAATTTTAAAAAAAACATTTGAGTCATCGCAAGACAACTTTTTTTAAACAATACCTGACTGTTTCATTAATGGCTGATTTGGGTGTTATTTATCTATTGTCACTATCGTTGAGGAACGCAAAAAATAAAATGTTGTTTGCGTGCTTAAATTATAATATAGCCACAATTTGAACGATTTGACTTATATTTATGGTGAGAACGATGAATTGCAATTCCAACTCACCCAGCATTTTCATAACATTCCTAGTGGATTTCCCTCTCTTCGCTGTCATACTTTTCTCCTGTTCCAATAAATTTCCAGCATTTTTCAGTTTTAATCCAATCTGACTGTACATTATTGTAATTACCATTCCTAAAAACGTTTTGAAATTAATTTAATAATTTAATTACCTGGGATCAAGAAAAAGGCGAAAAATGCAAAGTAGATTAAAGTGCTTTGCTGATCCGGTTGCTCCACATCCATCGCACAGAAATCGGTATATTTCACTGTTTTTCCGTCGTTTGTGATCTAAATTTCAAAATTGCAGAATTTTAGGCGAGAAAACGAACCAATTTGAGCCATGGCTCCCCGTAGGCAAAGTCAGGAATGGGAAGACGGTTGATTTTTACGATGAAAGCCATTGGAAGGGCGGCCAGGAAAGAGACGATCCAGGCAGCCAGGATTAGGAAATAGGCACGGGAAATGGTGGAAAAGAGCTTCACTCGCAGGGGATAGCTGAAAACTTTGGTAGCAATGCAGAAACAATAAATTTACAAAAATTTTGTTTAGGTATGAACTTATCGAAAGAAAACTATAACTTATCGAGAAGAGATCATATGCTGCGTATTTTGCCCACAATGTGTTTACTATCATTTTTGTATTTCACATGTTGTTATCCCAATTGTGCTCAAATGAAATCAATCATCGTGGCGTTTACCCAAAATGTTTCTCATCTCGCTTGAAAGAACAATTCCTTTTTTCTAACTTTGATTTCCTACTATATTTCGTGAATATTTCAGCTTTAACAAAATTAAACGATAAATATTGGAACGCACTTGAGGGGAGAGCTAAAAAGTATAAGTGTCTTGCATTTGGTTTTATGATACACTGAATCATTTGAGAAGTTTCAAGGGATCCATGTGGACTCAAGTAAAACAATAATTGTGGCGTATTCCCAAAAAGTTCCGATTTCGTTTGAAAACACAGAAATAGCTTTGTTAACATTGATTTTATGCTAGCTTTGATTGAAACTCACTTGGTGGAAACTATTTTATCAAAGACTGCTATGTTCCAAAAATTATCCTTCTCTCAGTTTGAGCCTCCAAACCCACCAAATAGCCAGCCACCGCTCCACAGAAAAACAGCAAATGATCAAAACGGAAGCGTAGGAGGTGAATTCGATGAGAAAAGCCCTGGCTTTGCAGACAATGTCACCGAACATGTAGGGATAGGCATAATCCAGCACTCCGTGAAGCTCCATTGGTAATCCTGAATAAAATAAAGTCAATACGTTCTATTTCTTGAAGAATTGTTTCCACAAATCACTTTTCAATTTAATCTGAAGGAGGTCCACGATGAACCCCCGAAAAAAGCTATTATTGGAAAAAAAACGAAAATTATGGGTGTTTTTTTTTAAATTTGAAAGCTAACTGTGACGATAAATATAGACCTTTAAAGTGTCCTTATAACTCACCTAAAACCAGTACGAGAATATCCGAAATGGCAAGGCTGAAGAGATAGAAATTGGTTGGGTTGTGCATCGACCGATTGGCTATTATCACAATGCACGTGCACACGTTGCCAAAGACACCGAGGATCAGGATACCCGAGTAGATGAAGAGCGTCGGAATCACGATCGAAGGCTGAAACGGTTGACATTCAAATTAGTTTGAATAGCGAATTTCGATCTATGCATTTTCAGCAACCATTATGAAAGTAAATTACTGTTTTTTAGTTTGATAATAAACAGATGAAAAATCGGGTACATTTTATTATGCGACATTTTTGACGTTTCTTCTGCGTGAACTCACCGATTGACATCGCTCTCCCAAAGTCTCCCTGACGTAGTCACTGATGTTCTGGGAAACGTAGGACAATTGCTCACAACTTCCCATCTGAAAACTTGCATTCATTAAAAGCAGTTTTACGAATGTCAGCAAGACAGTGAGAATATATTGTGCTTCTTGCCAAGGGTAAAACATGAAACAGTCAATTCTTGAAACTCAAGATAAATGTAAGTTTTGGGGAAAATGACCAACGGCAACAATTATGTGCCAATAAAAATATATTCAAATGAGAAATAAAAGTATCGCATTGACTATAATGTAACTGCCTAGTACGGTAGACTGATCTGCAGGGCGTGGCCTAGGAAAATCGGATGTTGCGTGTGTAATTTTTAAACGAATTAACTTGTAACACATTAATGCTTGACCGTCTGCGGCTCATAACGGCTTCTCAGAACTCCGGAAACTTTGGGGGATAATCGCGGAAATTCCGTTTATTAATTGGATAATATTGGGTTAAGGGAGAAGGCATAAAGGAAACAAGGCGGTGCAAATGGAGGCTGCCTAAACTAGGAATCTCAGGTTGCTGAGCCAGATGACGGAGCGGCTAATGAGCTTTGACTTAACATGCACGTGTTTTTGTTTATCTAAAACGAGGACGTGAAAACGTATCAGACACGAACACATCCATTTTATCCACGTGTCATAAGCAATATAAGTAGAGCAAGAAAACAAGGGAAGAGTAAACAGGGAAGGGTGCTTCAGAGACTAAATATACTTTAAATGATACTCAGACAAGAAATAGAAGACAAAGTGTAAAGACAGAAATGCCAGAAGTATGAACAAGACTGAAGGATGTGACGTAGATCTGATAAAGCCTTGCTCCACCCACAGTCCATTAGAAATGCACTTTTCCCAGCCACCTAATGATGGAATAATGAGCGTCGTCGTGGAAGAGGCCTTGTTTTGTCCTTGAATCCCATTGGAATTTGGACGAGCTCATCAGTCATTTTTGGTTCCAGAAATGGAACCATGAAAACAGGAGGGAAACTGAGATGAGTGGGAGAATTACTAAGGTGTCTGGAGGAAAATGAGACAAAAATGGAATAAAGGCATCGACAGCGGCCGAGGGACTTTAATGCATTTATCCTTTATTACCTATGCAGCCAGACAAATCAAAAACCATCAAGTCGCTAGACAAAAACAAACATAAGCTGAAATACTATGAGGATATCTTAAATGCCATCAGACCTTGCGGCCTATGGCTTTAAAAGAACAGCAAATGTTAATGCATTTCTCGAACTGACCTCATTTCGCGTCAGAGGAAGGGCGACCGGATCTCCCAATTCGATCTAATACAGCCACTACGTGCAAAATAGTCCCCTTATCTGAGCGTTCTTTGCAAAAGGAACAGAAACACACGTTCTCCAGTGAAGTGTTGTAGGTTATGATGAGTTATGTTCATTTTTAGAAGATTTATATTTAGAGCCCCAACAGAAGGCAGCTAATTAGAAGAAGAGTTTTTCTCTTAGATTTGACCTTCATGAAGTTTAAACCAGTTGATATACAATAGGTGTATGCCTACGCCTTTCAAAACATTTATTTGTTGGAATTACCTGTGATGTGGAGTTCCCCGTTCCCCCCCCCCCCCCATCTCTCCCCTGCTGTTTCTCCTCTTGTGAGTCACCCGTCCCGCCTGCCGTTCGCCCCCCGCCGTTCGCCCCCGCATGAAGAACGCCTGTTCGGCTGTTCGGAGGAAACTATAAAGGCCCCTGGTAGTGAATCGGAGGGATCTCCCTTCCTTCCCCTTTGTTTATCCTTTGTCCTATTTTTACTTAATAATGAACGTAGTTTCTAAACCTCAAGTAGCTTAGAGAGAGAGAGAGAGAGAGAGAGAGAGAGAGAGAGAGAGAGAGAGAGAGCCGGAAGAGTAAGTTTGAGTGAGAGTGAACAGTCCACCGAAGCCTTTGGGCGCCTGCCGTGTTCCTACCGGTCGGCCCCTCTGGCTATGTTACCCAAATCCTCTCTTCTTGCCTTAGTCATCCACAAGTCAGTGGCCGTCCCCTCACCCTTCAGGGCCCGAAGGAAGATGGGCGTCACCACATACCTACAACTAGTGACTATCGGTTTTCAAAATGATGAATTATTTTTGTAACATTGAAATATGACAAGTTAGTCTTTTTTTTCAAATTCGACTTTCATTTCGACATATGTCTTGAAAAAACATTGATTATCGCGCTTATATAGCATTATTTCAATGTTTAAATTCAATTGAAAGAATAATCAGGCAAGTACACAAAACTAAGAGATATGTATCGCTTTGATACAAAAATTAAAATCCTATGTCAGTTGTTGAAATCATCCATGGAACGTTTTATTGGCGGTTGTTTAAAAGGCTCCAGACATCACTCCATTAAGAAGCGGTGCAAAGGCGGACAACAAAGAAGCGTCTGTCTCATTTTCGATGGACCTATTTTAGAATTAAGAGATCTTCGGGTTTTGTCTGGAGAACCTTTCAATTTTATATCAAATTCAATTAAACTTTGTATGTTTTGAAAAGTGCGACATCTGATTTAAGTTTCGTAGTGATCTTGAACTTTTATTTTTACTGTTTGTTAAACTCGATTTCACATATTTGGTAAATTGAGTACACAAGCACCTTTAATTCAATTTATAAACTTTTGGAGTGGTAAATTACTATAAATTCGGATTGATTTTGGGAAAATTTGAAGAAAAATAAAAAATAAAAGAAACTACGGAGACAAAAAAATCTGCCGGAATAGTTGTTTTTGCCATTTTTGTGTCATTTTAAGTGACACGCGTCAATCACTAGCCGCGATGCTTCGTTGTCTTAAAATACTTTTCAGATTTATATAAATGGAAAAAAAGATTTTTGCAATGAATCCAATTAACTCATAGTTTACGTGTGTATTCGGTGTTCAAACTACAAACGTTCAGTTAGTCGATCATTGGGTGGAATTATGAGGCAAGGACACGAGCTGAAATTGAGTTTATTGCAGTTTTATGGTAATCGCCCGCTTAAAAGCAGCGCTCGATTTGTTATATATAATAATTGCGCGAGTATCATCATAATGAAAGAAAAATTAAACTTTTAAATGCAGGTTTCAAAAAGCAGACGCGAGGAACCAAACTTTTCACGCGGATTAATTGTGGCCAACACAGAAAGCACTTGAAAAATTTATGGTGAGAATTCGGAATTCGAATTGAACCACAGAAACCAACATTTTAATGTTCACTAGGTTAAAAGCTAGATTTCAACTCAAAGAACTATTTAGGAGCTTGTTAGGGTTTTGACATTTGCGAAAGGGTTTGACATTTTTGGTTTTTGGCGACAGATTAGATACAGTTTATAAAAGAAACGAACCAAAACATTCAATAGTTAGGATAATAAAAATCTTTTTTTTAAATTTCTCATTCATAATTTCATTGTTTTTCTGTTGTATGTATAATTCCATCTTATTGTTGTAGGTCAATCCATTTCTTATGCGTAAGTGAAACATGGCAGTCAATTGGGTAAATGAAGATGGCTCCCAGGCTCATTGAAATTTATAGGTTGGCGTGTTTCAGGAACAAACACGCGGAAAAACGGACAACATCAAATAAGGGGGATAGAGGATCAAAGATCGTAGTGGTACTCAAATGGAGAGAATAGGAAAAGAATAGTGGAAAGGAAAATAAAGAGAAAATTTATAGAGAAAGGGAATGGTTGTCTAGTATGGGGAACTTTTGACAAACACATCACAAATCCTAAGAAAGACGTATTTTCACGCTTCCAGGTTTAATTGACTGGAAATGTACTAAATAACACAACAAAGTTTATTTATAGTATTTAAGGCTGTAGATTAGATCACTTAGCTTATTGGCAGCAAGCGATTGCTTAGTGTCTAAATGAGAGAAAAAAAAGTTAAATTTGGAAATGAAACGAGCAGCTTTGTAAAAACGAATTGATTTAGGAAAACCGCATTATGTCAACTGTGCACTTCTTTCCTTGGTTTTCCTATGCTCTAATTTCTCAAATCAGTGCTTCATTGTTTACTCAAGTAAGCAAAAAATATAAAATCTACATGTCGTGTTTGAAAAAGTTCGAGAACATCGCGTGATTCTCCGTTTTTAAGCATTTTTCCATCTGCTTCTTTTAATTTCAGATAAACGTACTATACAAAATTAAAACGAAGACGTAGAGTAATTTTTAAATTTTTGCATTTTAAATTAGTGTGCTTAAGTGCGCTTTTGCACCTCACATTAAAGTCTTAAAGAATATTCGGCTTGTAATTAAGGAATACATCTATTATCATAATTACCAAATTTGTAAGAAAAGACAATATCGTGAAACATTGAATTGAAGAAAAATTCAGAATTAAATGTCCACTTGGTTAATGATTTGCATTTGCTTTAAAGAATGAAAGCCCGGATAACACTTTCACTTAATTCCAAAAAAATTTAATATGATGATTATGTTCAATGAAAAAGGAAAATGACTTTAAATAACATTCTGCTTTTGGTGCTCCACCCACGTAAACAAGAGTACGCAACGCGTGAGAGATATGAATAGATTGAGAGATTGTCCGAATGAGAAATTTCAATTTAAAGGACAATGCGTGATACTGAAAACTGCACAATTTTTAAATGTATTTGGAATGTATTAAAAATAAGGTGTTGTTTAGCAAAGAAAACATTAGAATTGAGTTATGCTATGCTATGTTTGTATTTGTGTGTGTGTGTGTGTGTGTGTGTGTGTGTGTGTGTGTGTGTGTGTGTGTGTGTGTGTTTACTGACCGAGTTACATGTAAATGCGACAAACAAACGTCAAGATGGCTCATAAGATGTGCGCCGTCGCTTTCAATGAATTCTCTCATTTGAGATTCTTCATTTAAGCCGGAATAATGTTTTGAAACACATTTAATTTCCAGAAACTGTAAATAAAAACAGGCTGCAAACAAGTGTCTGCGAAAATTAAACTTCCTGATTGATTTATTCAAGAAACTACCACTAAGATGAAGAAACTGTCAAAGGACACATGTGAATAAGTATAATATGGTACTGTAACATTTGGAAAAAAACAACACAAAAGAAAAATTACAAGACGCCCGTTCGAGAGTGCATCCGCAGGGCGTGGGAGGGGAACGGAGCAAATGAACACGTGTGTCGTGAGAAAAAGAGGCTGCAGCTACGTTTTGGGAGGGAATCGGAGAACTTTATCAAAGAAACATGGGCTAAAATACAAAATGTTATTACTACATCATCAATTCTTCGATATTTCAAGTATGATTGAAAAAAACCAATTTAACTTGACCATTTACGAAAAATGAATCTAAAGATTTATTTGACGCACTCTTTACTTCACTTGAAGTACAAAGCCTTACTTACTTAAAGCGGCAAGCCAGTGTTTTATGTTAAGGTCACACAAAAAACTGAAAAAGTTAATATCTGAAAAATAAGTGTCCGTCAGGCAACGAATAAAAAGAAGATTTAAATATATTAACTATTTTAAAAAATAAACTTCATCGGCTTCTAGTTTTTTCATGAATTCTCATTGAAATTTTTAGGCTGCACAATATTTCAAAAATAGATGAAAATCCATTACGCAATTTTTTTTAAACAAATAGTGTTTTTAAATTACTGCTAGTTGCATCGCTAAATTCGGAAGGATGAATTGTGTCAATTGATGATGTTTTCCAATTTCTCCGCGGCAATCGAACGTGGGAAAATGTTTCAATGTTTCGTGGAAATTGGAAAACCCAAGGATTCAAAGCAATTCCAATATTGAATTCATTGTATTCTACAATTCTATTTTCCTGTTTTAGCTTCTATTCGGACTTGTTATTTTGAAAATGACAGAATCAAACAAACAGCTGTAGTGAAATAGCCGTTCGGTAGGTCTTTTGTCTTACAACCACTCTGATTAATGTTTCATAGCGGAGCACTAATGAGGAACAGATGTGGGAGGTTGTTTGGCATTGAGATAGGGAAAATACACCCTCTGCCTTCAGATGACCAATGAACCAGCAAATTGCTAATTGCAGGAAAATTCTCAGCTAGAATACCACCATTATTTAAAGTTTAATGTTTGTCCAGGGACTTTTATATATTTATATAAAAGAATTTCATCACGCGTTGTCTGTATTTAACAATTTTTGTTCAAATTTGCGTGAGTCGGATGTATTGGAATAAATGTACTGACTGAATTCCTTTGAGAAACATGGAAGTGGCTTTGAAAATTGGTGGGAGGTCGTTTTTGCTCGAAGATCTCTGCCAATTATGCATGCGCAATGGAGTCGCTGATTGATATATGCGTGACGAGAACGAACTTCCAGCGAATAAGTTGCAGGAGGAAAATGAGGGGGAGCCTCTTCCTCTTTGGAACAAGCCGATGTCTGGTCACTGACACCACCTCATTAATTTTTCTCGAAATCAAGGCTTCGTTTTCTGGAATTGCAATTGTGGCCGTGGAGGAAAACAAAAAATGAGCTTTCAACTTTGGGACTGAAGTCTGCAAACTTTGGAATTAGTCCAGAGAAATAGAGGGAGAGGGAGAGAGAGAGAGAGAGAGAGAGAGAGAGAGAGATCCTCTGACTAAAAGAAATGACGCGATAGACTGAATTAAAGGAGGACGCCGGCCATCAGTTAAGAATGACAAAGGAAAAAGAAAATGAGCCCTAGGGAATAAATGGGATTTCATTTCGGTCACGAGCTAAAATAAATCTTTGGGTGCCAATTTTAACCTTTTGGTAGTATTACCCACTGGAAGAGAGGGTTTAGCCTTCATCAAATTACTGTTTATTATATTTAAAACCAAAAAATGGTTTCCATTGCAAAATAAAAGTTTTGAAAATTTGGATTCACATGGCGTGCCCTTTGAGAAAAAAATGGAAAAAAGTGTGATTCTCGCTTCGTCGCGCAGCAGAATTCCGCGGCAATTTAAGACGGCCCCAATTAATTTTCTTGGAAGAACCAGGGAATAATTGAAGTGAATTGACGTCCCCAGACCGCACTTTCACGCCTCGCCGCGCCGAGAGAGTGTTCCAAGACAGGAGAACGGAAAGGGATGGTTTTCACTTAAGGAAGGCTTTCACAAAAGGTAGAATAGCAAACACTATAAAAAATGTTAGTCTATAAAATTAAACCAAAACATGTAAATTCATTTGTCGCCACTTCTCTGGACTTACCTATTATTTTGGCTGACTATTATATATTAAGTTAAAGAGCTTTTAACGATAGCATTTAGAGCAAAATTTGATGCCAAATCGCACATCTATTTTCTGTGATGCCTGACCATTATATGGCACAAGCATCCAATGTTTCAAAAATGCAGCAAAACCGAAAATTTGACACAAAAAATTAATGAGGCTTGAAATCGCTCCTGTATAAAAATAGCAGTCTTCGGCCAATTGGAATTTTTGCAATAACAGTAAATCAATTTTCGTTGAGAAAAACCATACCAATATTTCAAAAAAACAAAAACAATGTTTCATTGCAAAATTCAAGGTCTGTTTCTAATAATGCAGTTTTTTTCTTTTTTTTCAGAGTTCCCTTGTCTTTAAAATAAATCTGGTTTGCAACGTGACAAAGTATGTATAAAATCTGTTCTTCTGGTGTTCATTCGCCTAATTGCATTTGCTTCGGGATCGGGTTGAGTCCGAATTTAGTTCTGAGGGGCAATGATTAGCCGCGCATGAATATGGCGCTGCTTCGTCGGGAGATAAAAATAGAGGATGATTTTGAACAGATGGAAAGAGATTTTTCAAGTCACAAGTGAACGGAGCCCTTAAAATATTAAACAAATTTAAAAAATAAGGTATTTTCAGAATCCAAGATAAACGAAGTTTGACGTTGCTGAACCTTCTCCGAAGAGACAAAACATGTTTACAGAAGAGCCTCGTTGGGTGTCAGGAAGCAACATTTTCATAAATCATTAGAAACCAGCGCTTTGCAGAATAAAGTTCACTGGAACATTGATTTTTCTGAATTACTGGGTCAGGTTTTATAGAATCCCCTCAAACTCCAGCCGTTTTATTTTTTTAAATACCGGCCACTCCAGGTTATGTATAAACAAATTTGTTAAAATAATTGTTAGCTGAACGTTTGAGAAAAAGTGTAAATATGACTTGAATTGGAAAGTGTGTTTTAATTATAAGAATTGAAGAATAAATAAATAGTTTGAGAAAAAAGTATAAAACAATTTTTACCGTTTTCTAATTTATCGCAATGTTTTGTACAGAATGGATAAATTCATCATTCGTAGTGTAGGCGATCAGCTGGGTGGAAACACAAATTCTTAAAATTGAAAGAATGATTTGTTTAATTTATCCACTTTAAGGTAATTGTATTTTAATAAGTGTAAGGAGAACATAAGAGTACAGTTGCCCTAAAACATATGTCCTGAGAAATTATCCCCTGATCAAATTAATGGGAAAAAAACATAAATTAGCCAAAATAAGAAGTAACCAATAAACAGAACATTGTATTCATGTTTTTCTACAATGTTTTATGTCCTTTTCAAACATCGGCTGAGGTTTCCAATAAAAAGAATATTAGGGAAATGTCTCAGCAGAGGAGTGATTAACCTCCAATATCGCACGCTTATCACGCTTTCTCAAGAGACCCACAACGGTCATCTGACAAAATAAACACGGGGTTTCTCTTGTGACGAATAGGAGACAACTACAACAAGGGAAGTCAGAGATTTATTTATTTGTAAGATATGAGGAAATATTTCTCTCGGCTGCGGGCATGGTCAGAAATTGAAAGGCAGCGGGTTGGGTTTCTTTCTTGAATAAAACTATGGTTAGCTTTCCTTTGGAAATGTTAAGTAAACGCGTTGAAACAGTGAAGTGATGGGACAATAGGCATAATGTAATATGTAAAAGACACCTATGTTAGTTGTCCTTTGGTTGATGTTAAGTGGGTTGAAGAATAATTCAGGGGTTGTGCGCTGCGCCTAATAGCATCTCGCTTAGGAAAAGGCGACGAATTCACACGGGGAACGGCAAAAAACAGAACGGAAGGGTCGAAGAGTCGGAGATGAATGGCCGCCAGAATCAGAAAGAGCAGTCGGGCAGGGAGGTGCTTATTTATTTATTCTCTTTCAATTGCAGAGATGAAACACGTTATAAAAACTAGACAAACAAATAATTGCAGTTCGGGGAGGGGGCCTTCTTCAAAACTTGAATTTTTTAAATTAAAATGTTTTATCTTAATCGAATTACTTAGATATCATGTGTTTCCATTCATACCACATCTATTGATTTGGATGTAACTGGCTGAGTATATAATATTTAAGCATTAAAATTCCAGTTGAAACATTGGAGTGATGATCACAATGTTGGGTGGTTTTTAGAGACAGGCCAATTTTTAAGAAAAAACAGAAGCATTGGAAAATATGTTTTCTCCGAATGCATAACATACTTTTGGTAGAAACCCAACAAATGAAAGATATGTTCTCTCTTTTGAAGAGATAGAACGTTAAGCGCAACATGTACAACTCCTTAGAGTCATTTATGTTGCATATTCGGTTTTTATCTCTTTGATTTTTCTTTCATTTATAAATGCAAAATTATGTAATTTACTGGTTGGATGACTCTTCTGACTACTTTAGCTGCTAACGTTTGTTTATTATCGAATAGGCTAATGTTAATCTGCGACCGCAGTTTTGAAACAGTGGAAGTGTGAAGCAAAAATTGGCAACGGCTATAGTGCAGATCCAGTATTATAGACTGCCAGAAATCGAACTGCTGTTTGTTGGCGTTGGTTGCATGAAAATACTCATACTAACGCAATTTGTCTCTGAAATATGATTCCTCCCAGCCTCTGTGCAAAACAGCGTCCATATATCACCCGTTTCTAAAAAACAATTCAGAACTTGGTGTATTCATTCCATTTCACTATTCTTCCTGTATGCAACATTTGAAAAAAAAAGTTGTTGTGATCGGAATAATTTAATTTCAACCTTTTATTTTTATCATTCCTTCGGTATATACTTGAAAAGCTAGGTTGCAAATATGTTTTTATTCATGATGTTTTATGTTAGTTAACACCATCTCACAAGTGTACTTTGTGAAGCAGTTACGGTAGCGCGTGAAAGCGCAAATAGAGTACGTAACGTTCAGCGTTTCCACCGAAACGCGATACAGTCATTTTGAAATTCGAATTTTTTATTTCTGCTTTCGCATTCACCCTTTCTTTATTCCCCCCCCCCCCTCCATAATGTTCCCTACACGGTGTGTCCAAACGAGCAATAGAAAAAATTCTGGGCAAAGTGCCAAGATTTAATTGGTCTCGACGCGAAACGTTTCAATATTCAGCTGTTGACACTGCAATGGTCATGGGCCCGAACCAATTATTAGTGTCAACAGCTGAATGTTGGAACGTTTCGCATCGAGACCAATTAAATTTTGGCACTTTGCCCAGGACGCGGCGCAGTGCTTTCCTACTGCGCAAAACCAATGGGTGGGACACACCGTGCCCTTTTTAAGTTGGAAAATTACGAATCATTTTCTCCTTTTCCCTGACACTAGTTACACCTAATTTATCCTATTATCTTTTTGAGATCCCAATGTTTTCCTTCCTTTGCCTTAAGGCCTTACATATTGTATAATTATCCTCACTTTCAGAATGTCGAATTCAAACCTGGAGCCGATGCCCTTCGTGAGGAGCTTCGGCGGGAATGGTGGTGGCGGGCTTCGGTCGCCCGAATCCGGAGGGCCACCGTCACGTGGAGCCCCGAGACCTCCTATGGAGGATTCTGCCTTCGTTGGTGCGTTTTATTGCATTTTTTAATTTGTTTTATTCATTTTACCTTAAAATAAGGATTTTAGACGCCACGGGCCACGCCATCGTCAAACCGGCCGTCTCTGGGGCCTGCCGCAAGTGCGGCTTCGTCGGTCATCTGCCTTTCCAGGTAAATTAATTTCATAGAACTTTTAAAAATGCCATGCTTTATCTCAAAACGCTTAACGGTCTTTCCCGTTTACTTTGTTCCAACGGTCTGTTTCGTAGGTTTTAATTTTCGTGCTAGCCGTCTGGTTCAATTGAAATTGAAATAAAAATTCTTTTTCAGTGCCGCAACTTCATTCAACTGCAGCCGGGAAGATCCACTACAATCGATATCAGTTCCACATCTTCTGAGAGCGACGGGGAGACTCCTCTGGGTGGGTGTTTCTACCTTTTATTTGTTTTAAAATATATTTTCTACCCCAAATTCTCATGGAAATACATTCTCTTTCAGTGAAACTGGAAAAAGCGGACAGGAAGAAGAAGGCAAAGAAGGAAAAGAAGAAAAAGGATAAGAAGAAGAAGAGTAAGAAGGAGAAAAAGAAGAGGAAGCGCCGTGGCAGTGGCTCTGATTCCGACAGCGAGGAGGAGGACAAGAAAAAGAAGAAGAAACGGAAGAAGAGGTATTTTTGAGTGTTTAGTTAAATGTTGGATTGTTCCAGAAGAAGGCACTCTTCGGAATCCTCAGATTCGGATTCTGAGTACGAGTCGAGGAAACGGAAGAGGGCGAGGAGCGACGACGAGAGGGAGAAGAAAAAGAAGAAGTGGGTTGAGGGGCCTTATTTGAAATGAGCCCGCATCGTTTGAAACAGGGGTTGGGTCGGCCCAACTTTCAAATTTCAATGCTCACTACGAAATAGATGATGAAACAGCTGAGTACATTAAAGGGCGCAAGACATTTTAGCATGTTCTGTGAAAATGAAAACCATTTGAATGTACAGAAACAGAACTACCCACAAGAATTAATCATGATTATCATCTGCTAATTTCAATGTTTTTTCAGGAAGAAGCACCGTCGTCGTTCGTCTTCCTCCTCCGACAGCGACTAAACGATATAACCCACACTGAGCAATGAACATTCCGGGTTGTTATCTTGTTTTCTGTTGTTTAATTTTAATTTTACCACAAAAAAGACTAAAACAAATAGAAAACCATTAATTTCCTCTCAACAAAACAGATAACAACAAAATGACAACAATAAATCTCTTCTGATTCCATCCTAATCGGCCAGCAACCCCTGGATCGTGGTGATGTGCTGCCCCGCGACGGCCTCCGTCTCCACGATGTCCTCCAAAGCAGTGCACACCTGAAATTGATTTCAATTAGAATGTAATATTTTGAATGCACTTTTTAGCTCGTTAGCTAAAATTCAAATAGTAAAATAAACCAACCGTTCTGGCGGCGACCTTGGCCAGCGCCGCTTCGAATTTCCCGTCGGTCGTCGTTTTCTTCTCCGAGCGGACGGCCTTCTCGTTCTCCAGAAGGATCGTGAAGATCTGCGCCAGATAGTTCTTCTCCCATCTCGTCAGACGTTTATTCTGAAAGTGATTGAATGTGTTACCGTCAGAGGGGACGTGAGAGCGTACAAGTAAGCATGAGGCAGTGATCATGTGTACCTTGATAGTGAGAGCGATCCATGACTGTAGATTGCAGCGGTGGAAGAGGTCGTAGGCGGCGGAGGGAATCTTGACGGCCGCCTTGATTGTGGCCAGGATTAGTTTTCTGCACTGCTGATCGACCATGCACGTGTTGAAGAGCGACAGGAGCAACTTCACTCCGGACCTAGAAACACGGAGTTACTGTAGTTGGATTAAGACCTTTAAACTACAGTACTCTAGATGGTCCTTTAAAACGGAATACGGTACCTGTTCTGGAGGACGTTGTAATCGATGGGATCGACGATGGCTTCGGAGACGAGGACCAGCATCCATTCGCGTTCCTCCTTGTGGAATTGGACGGAGGAGGACAACAGCAGACGGTAGAACTCGGGGATCTAAATGCACATCATTCATATACATCTTTGACTCTCTCTCTCTCTCTCTCTCTCTCTCTCAAACCCACATTATTCAAATCGATCTGTGGCTTCTGGCACAAAAAGGCCAGCACCTGGCCATAGGCTGGAGACTCCGGGTGGAGGAGGAGCTTAGACACGCGGGCGAAGAAGTGGGAGATCACTGGAAAAGACGATTTAATTAAAAAATAATTTTAATTTAACATAATTAAGTGAAAAATAAAGCATACAGTGAGAGATCCTAGGTGCTTCGGTGGTGAGACTTTGCTTGAAGAGGCGGATGACGTAGATGTAGAGACTGCGCTCCGGGAACTTTTCCTCTTTTAGTTCCTGAAAATAGGTTTTAAATCTCTCTCTCTCTCCTTTTACTGACCAAAAGCAAAGAGAGGAATCTCTGAAGGACGAAATAGGCGAGGTAGCGAGTGGCCAGGTCCTTGGAACTGCAGCAGGAGAAGACCAGCGAGAGGCAATTGTGAATGATGAATTTCTGACATGTCAACTGAAAAATACCGTTTATTAAAGATTTATAAATATCGTTAAAGAAATAAAAACAAAGAATAGAAAAAACCTCAGATCCGGGATGGATGAGGGAGGCGAAGAGACGGAGGAGGAAGCGCTCATCGTAGATGGAGACGGCGGCGGGTTTCGAGTGATTTTTCACGGTGCTCCAGAGGGTTTGGGGGTTTATGTAGGTGAGGACCTGGAAAGAGGGAATTAGAGAGAGAGAGAGAGAGAGAGAGAGAGAGAGAGAGAGAGAGAGAGAGAGAGAGAGAAAGAGAGAGAGAGAGAGAGAGAGAGAGAGAGAGAGAGACAGAGAGAGAGACAGAGAGACAGACACCTAAGGCCGCCTCAGCTAAATGACAACTAGACATACCTGATCGGGAGTGATTCTGTGCAGGGTAGGACCGAGGGAACTCAGTTTGGCGTAGTGTTCTTTGGCCAAGGGACCGAAAACCGGCGTCTGGAGGACACTGAAAAGATTCGGTAAACTTCATAAAAATAATTTTAATAGCAAAAACAAACCAAAGGTTAAAATAACATGAATAAAACAACAAACTCTAATCTGACGTCGAATTTCCTCTCCAATTTGACTAGAATCTTGTAAATCCTTTGGTCGTTCTCTGTCCTCTGCCCGGTGTAGGCGGTGAAGAAGGCGGCCAGCAGACGGCAGTCCGCTATTCCGGCGACTTTGCTCTTCACAGAGTCCTGCAACGAAGGATATTGACTGATTTTTAGGGGACAGAGAGGTGGCAGTAAAAATCGATTTTTGTAATTGATTCCATGGGCCGATTTTTACTGGTTTGGTGGCATACAACTGTCAGGCAAATCCCAAAAGTCGTCCTCTACTCTTCTCCCAACTCACGATTTTGGCGATTTTCTTGAGGAGGGATTTGAACTGCTTGAGAACCTCCTTCTCCAGCACTTTTCCCTCCCTGATCCCTGCGCAAAGGGCGGAAAACTCTTCGATTTCCTCTCCTCCCTCCTCGTCTAACCTTCGTTTCTTCGTCTGAGGAGCCATCTGAAATGCAGATTTATAATATTTAAAATTGATCCTGTCGAATCCGCCCAATTTAAAGGACTAATCGGTAGCAGTAGAAATTTCGGTTAAAGTTCTAATTAATAAAATTGATCATTTGTATCCTAAACAGTGCTTGAAAAGGACGGTGCGAAACACCTATATTGGGCTTAAAGTGATCGTGTAAAGGACTTAAACATCTCAATGGTGAAAAGTAGTTGTAGAATTTTCCTTAATTTAAAATATTAAACTTCGCACAAAGGTTTGAATTTTGAATTTGAGTCTAAAATTGAAGTTAAAAGGCCTATTATTGCCCACAACATGACTGCAGAACCATTGTCCATATCACATTTTAGAGACCTTCAAAGAGCGTTTTACAGTATTCCGGACCAGCCCGGACTAATGCATGATATCCAGGAGAAATCCAACTCCACTGCCCCATCAAAACACATAAAAACCTCGGGAGAACTTTCTTCAAAATAACGCGACAACGATAGTTAGAAATATGTGTGCATGTGGCAGGGCCACAATTTGATGATGGGGAGCCCCGGAGGACTCAAAGCCGTACAGAAACTAACAACTGATGGAGGAAGATAGACAGGACATAACAACCGTAATCGTCGGGAGGAATAACAACGGGACGAAAGAGAGGATCAGGGAAAGGGAGGGAGGGAAGAATCAGCGACGGTCGGTCCTCTCGCGTTCCTGCTGGGTGGGCGGGGGCGGGGTTCCCTTCTTGTGCAGCTGGTCGATGTAATCCTCCAGGATCTTGTCGCGCTCCGACGGGTCGTTCTCCGACATGCGCATCCACCTCTTGTCGTTCTGAAACAAAAGGATACTAGTCTTTTGTGTCCTAAAACAAACCTCCAACAGGGCGAGGATATCCTTGAGATGAGTCTCGCTCTCGTCGATCATAGCCTTGCTCTTGTAGGTGATGATCTTCGTCTCGCGCAGCATCTCCGTGAACTCCTTCACCATCTGATCCTTTCGTTCCTCCTTCCACTCACGGAAATCGCGCTCCACCTTCTGAAAATAATAATTTAAAAAAATGAATAATGAATAAATAAACGAACCCTTTCGCTGTTGCTGGCCACTTTGCTGAAGGTCTCCTCCTCGTCGACTATGATCCTCTTGGCCTCCTTCCACCTCATCTGAATCGTGATCTTCGCGTGCTCGTCCAGAACGGCGAAGAACGCGTGGCGACGCTTCTTCTCCAGGCTCCTGAAACCAATTTTGGTTTATTTGTTTCCTTTTCCGGAGCTTTAAGAAGTCATCAATGTCAAAAGTCAAGACTCACTTGATGTGGTCGTCGAAGAGCTGTTCCTTCTTGTCCTTGTCCAGCAGATCGCATTCCGTGTACCTCTCATCCTTGCGCAGGATGCGACGCGCGTCCTGCCACTGCATCGAAGGCTGCTTCACCTGCAATAAAGCATTAATTTAACAAAGAAAATAAAGAAACGTGAAATAGAAACAATATAGATTATAAAACGTACCAAGTCGACCATGAGAGCCCTGAAACGCTCGATGTGCTCCTCAGTCTGATGTTTCTGCTTCTCCTTCAGACGCTCCTTCATCTGGTCGCCCAGTTCCGCTTCAACCTACAAAAATCCATTATTGATAAGCCTTAAGTATTTCAAAACGAATAAATTCAACCGAAAATATATTGCTGACACAATCAGCCATTTCAAAGCCCACCTCCTTCTGACGATCGGCGATGGCCAGTTCGGCGGCCAGTCTCTTCTTCCTGTTATCCTCCTCCTCCGCGTCGGACAGCGTCTCATCTCCCAAATCGGCAACGTAGTCTCGGAAGAGATCCTCGCGAGTGGACGAAGAATCCAGGGCCTTGTAGCGTTCGTCCTCCTCGATGGTCTTCTTGACGTGGGACCACTTGGACTTGCGAGTGAGGCTTGTCTGCTCCTTCAGAAGTTCCTTGAACTCGGACTTGGCCTGAAAAACGAGCTTGTGACAAGAATTTCAAACAGGACAATTCGATTCGATGCGTGGTTATAAGCGGCCTAAAGCTACCAGATGTGACCAAAAGGTACCAAATACGCCCTAGCGTTGCCAGAAGCGGCTCCTCTTTAAATGCCCCACCTTTTCCTTCTTAGCCTTCTTTTCCTCCCTCTCCTTCTTGTGCAGCTCTCCGGTGAATTCGTTGAACATGTCCTCCCTGTCCCTCATCTTATCCACGGCCTTGAAGCGGGCGTCCTTGCCCCATTTCGAGGCGAACGATGAGAATGAAGACCTAAATTGTAAGTTTTAAACCATAAAATAAACAATGACACCCAAAAATTGTTCGACACTCACTTTCCGTGGAGATCGGCCTCCTTGAGCAGTTCTCCGAACTTCTCCTTAGCCTCCTTCGCGCGTTTCTTTTTCTCGGCGCGCTCCAACTCCACCTTCTCCCTCACGAAAGCCTCGAAACACTGAAACCATTTAATTCTTCAAGTTGCAATGACCAAATGGCAAAAATACAAGAATTTAAATAAAACTCACGGCACGACGTTCGGTGGCTCCGAGGAGGAGGTAGCGGGGGTCGAAGACTATCTTGGACAGTTCTTTCTCGAAGGTACTCCCGGTGGCGACGCCCTTCTCTGTGAGCATTTCCTTGAATTGACGGAGACGCTCCTCAAGGGGCAACTGAAAAACGATAAATTTACATAAGCTTAATAAGAACATAAATTTTTACAACTCTCGGAAATACTATGTTCACGCTTAGAAAAAAAATCTACCGTACCTTTTCCCTCTCCTTCTGCGCCTCGAGCTCCGCCTGCACAGCGGGGTCCAGCGGCTTCTCGTGCGTCTGCCTGTTCTTCTCCTTTTCCTTCTTTTGCTGGGCCACGATGGCCTCCTTCTTCCTCTCAGAGCGGCTCTTCTTCTTCGGAGGGCCTTCGGTGTCGGAATCGGACTCCGAGCCAGATCCATCGGCAGGGGTGCCATCTGAAAATCGTATTTTGCACCCAAATCTCACACTAAACCGACCATCTTTGGGAGGCGGCGGGTTAGAAACGAGGCCATCCACATCGGCTCTTCCGTAGAGCTCCGGAGGTCTCTCCCAGACCGAAGTCTTCGACGAAGGATTGAAGAAGAACACCTTGTTGTCTCCCGTCCAAACGACGCACCAGGGCGTGCCTCCGATCGGAGTGCTGCTCACAGGCCGGCCCGGGTCTTTGTTGCTCTCCTTCTTTGGCTGGGCCATGGGAGCGGGGGCAGGAGCACGGGTGGTCTGTGCCTGCTGCGGAGCGAACTGGTCCATTCGCTGCTGAAAAGAAAAGGATAAACTCGAGAAAGGAAACATAATATAACAATAATAAAGAAAATAGAAGAGAAAACTAACCCGTTCCATGTAGGCGGCGAGGGCGGCCTGGGCCTTGGCTTGAGCTTCGGCGATGACGGGATCCTTCGGGGGCTCGTGATGTCCATCTGGAAATGGGAATAAAATAAGTGCGTCAACAGGGGTAGAAGAGTTATATAGAATTCCAACCCACTTTCTTTCTCAATCAAAGCCCTGGGCTTCTCCCAAGTATTCTCCTGAGTGATGGAGTTGTAGTAGTAGAATCTACCGTCGGGCGCCTGGAACTCGGCCCACGCGTCGTCCACTCCCTTGTCCCTCGGCGGGAAGCCTCCTCCAAAGCCCGGTCCTGAAACACAACAGATTAGTTAGATTTACATACAAAATTCAATAGAAACAATTATTCTTTATTCTCTACAACATGACAACGGCCCCTTTTCGCCCCCGGTCCCCATTTTTGAAGGATAAATGAACATTACTCTATAGCGCTGGCTGCGCGAAGAGCCAGGAGCGTAGGTTCGGACGGCCGCTTCCCTCGCTTCCTCAGCGCTCAGTTCCACTTTAATTCAAAAGATTAGAGAACGCTACCGGAGCATTTTTGCCAATTCAACTCATAAATTTTGCACATTCAGTCGGAGTCCACAAATCCAGCAGCCATCAAGAGATATTGAGAGAGAGTAAGAGAATAAGGAGAATTCTATATTGTTAAAACTTAGCCTGTCTGGAAAGGGATTAGCGCAACGCATCGCGATAGCAATTAGAAGAGGGAAACCTTACCCTCTCGCTCACGGCGCTCTTCCTCTGAGGCACGTTGGATCAGCTCGGACAGCTCCGTCTGATCGATCACCTTTGCGTTCGGAGGGCGTTCCCAGGAGGTCTCCCTAGTCACAGCGTGGTAGAAGTACTTCTTGCCTCCCTCGGCATCCGTCTCCACCCACAGACCCTCGCCGTCCTGGCAGCCAGCCAACTGGAAATGAATCGGTTAGAAACTGCTTAATGAGACGGAACAAACCCTCTTCAAGCGCGTCTCCTGATCCTCGGGGGCAGGATTATGGTAGTCCTCGTGAGAGCCGGACTGCTGAGCAACCTGGGCAGGGTTGTTGAAGAACCCGTGGTGACCACCACGACCGGGAGGGAAGCCACCACGTCCACCACCGAAGCCTCCGCGACCTCCACGGAATCCGCCACGAGGTCTGAAAATACGTCCGTATTGAAATTGTCTCCAAAATATTGTCTTGTCAAAATCACATGTTTACCGTAGTTTGAACAGAAAAGATAAAACAAAAAGATACAAACGTACCCTCCGTATCCTCCACGACCGGGGAAGTCAGGGCCATCCGGGCCGTCGTATCCCTCAGGAGCAAAGTTGCCTTCGCCTCCGTAGTGATCCTCACCCTGGTAGTTGTTGTAATCTCCCTGGGCTCCACCGTTCGATTGTTGGTCCTCTGGAAAAAGACTTTGCTATTGTGTAACTATTATTAAATCTATTAAGATCTATTTAAATTCAAAAATAAATAAAGAAGAATAAAAACTAACCTTCCGGCATAGGATTTCCCCTGAAGTCAAGTCTGGGCAAAGCCTTATCACCCTCGGGAGGGTAATTCTGACTATTGTCGTAGTCCATAACTGAACAAAATATTTAGATAGAATTTGAAATAATTAAGTGAGGAAGAAACGAGAAAACACAATAATCAGACACAAACAACTAAATGAGGTCACGCCGATATTTCCCGAAAAAAGCAAAACCAGCTTTTGATGAAACAGGGGTATTCCATCCTCTGCGGGAAATCAATTATAAAAAAGCGATTAGTCAATTTTAAACCTAAACAACTTGCTTTTGGATTCTAAACTTTTGGGAGGAAAACAAGTGATTCGTAATGCCACGCTAATGGAGAATCGCGTGTATCCAAGCAACGCCCCTATCGGATTAGCAGGCGTATTTAGCTCCATTTAGTGTTCGCGTAAACAAATATTAAATTAGCGTACACAGTGAAGGAAACCATCGTTTACCTACTATTAGGACAAAAACTAACAAACCGCAATTATTTCCACCCAAGCAACAGGATAAGTAAAACTTTAAAAAACCTCAGTAATCTTCGATTGAAACAAAACTAAACATTAAAGTCAACCAGGCCACACACAAATCGAAAACTGCAAATTTTCGAAAATCCCAGCAACTCCGATAATGTTCCATGGATTTTCCCACTGTAAACATATATTTCGGTTACAAAACTTATTTATTATTAATTTCACAACTGTTTTAATAATTTTAAAACAATTTACAACGTTTAAAACTCGTTTAAAACGCATGAAAACCCCCTAAAGTAATTGGAAAATTTCGTAGGCCTTTCAAGATAGATGACGTCATGTCCGCAAAGCGAACGCAACGCGGCTGGGTCCCGCGGCGGTTTGAGATCTGGCATTTTGCCAGGTCTGAAATTTAATTTCTTGAAATTTAAAAATTGATTTTCCTGGGTCGTTTTTCATTATTTTTCCATGGGTTTGAATTGAAATTTATTTTATATCAAATTTAAGTTGCGTAATTGAGATTTTAGCCGAAATTTGGTGTCTTTCCAGTCGGGTGGTTCATCGATTTCTCAAATTAAATTTTTTAAAAATAGTTGATGTTCCTCTTCTCCGTGTTGTCATGTGAAATTTAAAGTCTTAGAATTGCAGGTACTTAGCCATGGGGACCAGTTCGGTCGTCCTCGTGACGCTGTCCTCCCTGCTGGCACTGAAGGTGCTGCTCATTCCATCCTACACATCCACCGATTTTGAGGTACGGTACTTTTTATGGATGTACTCATCAGACCTTTAAAATATTAACAAAAGAACCAAAATATCGTCTGCTTATTCCAGGTCCACCGTAACTGGATGGCTCTGACCCATCATCTGAGCCTCGGCCGGTGGTACTTCGACCAGACCTCCGAGTGGACCCTCGACTATCCTCCCTTCTTTGCTTATTTCGAGTACTTTTTGGCGCGGACTGCCGATTTCCTGGGATTCGGCGATATTCTCAAACTACAGAAGGAGCCTCTCTTCAATACAAGGGTTCTCCTCTTTCAGAGGATCAGCGTAATCGCCTGTGATTACCTCTATGTAAGTTCTTTATTTTGCTAAATATACAGTTTATTTTAAAGATGGATCTTGGGAAAGCGCTTTTGCTAATTGTTTAAGTTTTGCTTTAAGTTTTGTTTAAGTTTTGCTTTAAGTTTTGCTAATTGCTAATTGTTTAAAAATTGCTTAAGCAAGGAAAATACGGAATTACAGCCAGCTGGGTGTCAGATGTGATTTATGCTAACCTTTGTTACTAGCACCCGGGTGTCAGTATTACCTTTCGATTAGGGTAATCAGGCTGATGATAGTTTGTGTTGCCACCCGGCTGTCACCAACTCTTTAGAATAGTCCCAGATGACACACCAATTAGCGTTATTTTCTCGAGGTTTTCCACTTCTTTAATGTTATCCAGTTCTTTACAAATCCCCTAACTTGTCAAAAACGAACTTGTTTTCAGATCGCCGCTTGTGCCGTTTTGTGCTTCTGCGCCTCCCACGTTTGGTTCAGTCCGCCTCGTCAAATCGTTCCCAAGGCTAGGTGAGTTCTCTCCCCCCTCTCTGTCTTTCCTTATCTAATCCTCTCTCTTCCAGACTGTCTCTCTTCGTCCTCCTCGCCTCCAACGCCGCCCTCCTCCTCGTCGACAACATCCACTTCCAGTACAACGGCCTCCTCACTGCCCTTCTGGTCTTTGCCATCTACTTCGCCGAACGGGGAGACTATTTAAAGGTCCTTTCCCCCCCCCCCCCCAAAAGTTCATTAATTACCGTATTTAGGCCGCTCTGACCTACAGTATCCTCCTGAATTTCAAGCACATCTACCTCTACTATGCCCCGGCCTTTGTCTTTTTCTTCCTCAGACACTACTTTGAGGTTTGGATGGATTTCCAGCTGGGAAGAGTGCTCTACAGAGGTAAGTTTATCCTTTTAATTGTGAGAAAATGTCGAGGGATCGATTCTCACTGGTGCCTTTTTATCCCGATTTTTTTTTAGGAATCCTGCTCGTTTTCCCTATTCTGACGCCCTTCATCCTCTCATTTGGACCGTTTGTGTACCAGGGAGGGATAGAGCAGCTTCAGCAGATTCTGTCCCGTCTATTCCCCGTCTCCAGAGGTAGTTTTTATCTTCTTGTGGTGCAATTTAACAAATAATCTTAAAATTTCAGGGCTTACCCACGCCTACTGGGCTCCGAACTTCTGGGCGCTCTACAACTTTGCCGATCTCATTCTCTTCCGTGTTTTCAGCCTTCTGAAATTGGCTACGAAGGGTCAGCCCACGTATAGCTCTGGCTTGGTTCAGGTTCGTTTCTGATCTACCCATTTCGTGGGGATGGAGTCCGGACGCCTCGTGAAGCGGTTACGTCGGGGTTTTGGACCACGATTCGTTACTGCAGGCGGCGCGACTACCCTCGCCGCGTCCGCTGATTGCGTACGGGTGCATGTTTCGCTCCACAGCCATATCAGACAAGCAGCCGCTTGGACTGATTGCACAGTGGGTGTGGTCAGAGGAAAGAGACAGAGTCAAAAAACTCTGAAGTTTCACTAGCGTCTAAAGAAAACTCTGCCCCTTTGGAGTGATTTGTGGGCGGATTCAGGGCACGTGGGTCCAATAACCTGATTGAAGCTCAGTCCTCCAAAGAAACCTAGAAACCCACTCCTTACTAGAAATAACCAAATCTCATAATCCAGGAGCACTCCCACGCCGTTCTCCCCTCGATCTCCACTCTGATCTCCCTCATGGCCGTCGTTGGCAGCCTCTTCCCTCTGCTCCTCATCTTCTTCAAGGTACAAATGACTTCAGTTTGCCCATTTACTCCAATTTTAGCACCGAAGGACCGATTTCTCTCTGTATCTGACGATCTCCGCCCTCTCCTTCTTCTACTTTGGCTACCATGTCCACGAGAAGGCCCTCCTCCTGGTCTCAATTCCTCTACTTATTCTCTCTTTCAGTGTCGGTTTTTGTTGTTGAGAAGATTTGTTGGTTGCCCAGAATTGACTGGTTTAAAACGGGCCAGCCCGGTGACTCCAAGCCAATATTCAATTTCTCTTTTAGAACCCCAACTTCATCCCGGTGTCGGTGCTGTTCTCCACGGTGACTACATTCTCGTTGTTCCCTCTGCTGTTCACTTCGTTTGAGGTGCCGATTAAGTATGGCGTAGGGACGGCGTACTTTATTCTGATGCTCATTTGCATTAGGTGAGATAAAGAGAGAGAGAGAGCAAGAGAGAGAGAGAGAGAGAGAGAGAGAGAAAGTAATTAAAATAATTGGTAATGGAGATTTTCAGACACGCCTTCGGAATCCGTCTCTCCTTCGCCCTTCCCCTCCGCTCCAAGCTGTGCATCTGTGGTCTCATTCTGGTGGAACTCTGCGCCAACTTCCTCCACCAGCTGCTCTTCAAAGACCGCCTGCCCTTCATTCCTCTCATGCTGACCTCCGTCTACAACGCTTTGGCTGTCACGGGATGTTACGTATGGATCATCAAAGTGGCGGTGGAGGACGAGTATCTCCTGCTGTACAAGAAGAAGAAGTGCGAGATCATGGAGGTCAGTCTCTCTCTCTCTCTCTCTCTCTCTCTCTCTCTCTCTCTCTCTGTCTCTCTCTGTCTCTGTCTCTCTCTCTCTCTCTCTCTCTCTCTCTCTCTCTCTCTCTCAACTCCCTCTCATCAGGAACTCATCAAAACCTCCGCCTGTCCCGTCCAATCCGTGGAATCCATCGAAGAGGTGCGCATCGTCGGAGGAGTGGACATCTCCACCTCCAAGACCAACTCCCAATTCGCCGTCGTCTCCCTCTCCCTCTTCTCCTTCCCGTCGCTCGACCATCTCTCCTCCTACGAAGAGGTCGTCCTGATCAAAGAGCCCTACATCACCGATTATCTGGCCCTCAGGTAGTCTAATCCCCTTTTCGATCTTAAAATTCCAATTTCTTAGGGAGGCGGTCCCCATCGCTGACGTCATCCGCCGCTTCCTCGCCCAAAACCCGGAGCTGCGACCGGATGTCCTCATTTGTGACGGGAATGGACGTTTCCACTCTAGAGGTGATCTCTCTTTCTCTCCATTTTACTTTATCTCAGACGACAGCCTAACTCCTACTTCCAGGCTGTGGCGTCGCCTGTCATATCGGAGCCCGCTGTGGAATCGCCACCGTCGGTGTGGCGAAGAACCTCAACCTCTCCCTCCTCAAGGCCCTTCGTGCCTCCCCCGAAGTCATCGAGAAGGCAGATAAGGTGGTTTTGTAGAGTGAACCACCGTAAACCTGGAGATTTCAGTTAATAGAATCGATTTCAGCGGAGAAAACGGACGGATTCCTCCCTTTTGACGTCATTCTCCCGGTTACGATGAATGTGGTCCGGTTGGGAGGCTCAAAGGTGAGTTTCTCTCTTTCTTTCTCTCTCTCTCTCTCTCTCTCTCTCTCTCTCTCTCTCTAAATTACCTTTTAAGGTCCCAGTCTTCGTCTCCGCCGGCTACGGAATCGAGTTGGACTTGTCGACGGAGATTGTCATCAAATGTGCCAGGAATAGGATATGTGAACCCATTCGAATGGTGAGGGGGAGAGAGAGAGAGAGAGAGAGAGACGAAACTCTTTCATTTCAGGCGGACCTTCGATCTCGAGAGAAAGTGCGGGAGCTCTTCGACTGAGGACATGTACATATACTTTAATGAGAGATTTCGGGTTATTTATTTATGTTCTAGGGTCGATTTAACGTGTATCATATTGCAGTAAATAAATATTCATGCTACTTGGAGCTTTCTGGGGTTTGCGACACTAGCAATATGTGATATGTATGGTTCAAAAATACTTTTGGGGGTGCTGCTATATGCAAATGTGGGCTGCAAATTTAAATGAGACCGGATGTTGTCAATCAGTGGACACGATTACTTAGAAGCTTCAATATCTTCCCTAAAAGTTAAACACCGTATTGCGGTATCAGCTATCAACATAAGGCCGCACTGAGGCACCATTTCCTAATTGAAGGCTGCTTTAAAGCATCCTATGACAACTTCTTTTTGCCAGGCTAAGGCCGCACTGGGACATTATTAGTTACCATTTGGAGGTGGATTTGAGCCCTTTCTTACTCTTTCTTACAGCGAAAATACACTTTGAGATATATTAATCCCAATCGTTAGTTATCAGCCCAGAGCCCATTTGAGACTATTATTTCCTAGCTTTACACAATGTTGTTCCATCTGTCGTGAGTCTCCCTCCTAAATGTCCCCCAATAGCCAATGATGGGTCTATTTCCCCAGGTATTATGAAAGGAAAAAATATGAAAAGTTTAAAAAAAAAAAGACAAGGACCGGAAAATTTGTCAAAGGACCGGAGATTTTTCAAAGGACCGGAAAACTCCTAAGGACCTGTAAGACAGACAAGAACCAATACAATAACGAAGAATGGTCCGCATTCCGGAATACGATGGAGCGGAATCTGAAAAAATCGTGAAATTATGAAATCTTTGGATTTAATTTCTAAATGCATCGCAATTAGCAACGGAGCTGTGAGTATGTAGGCC